>RCUC01133317.1:0-44670 GCA_003697995.1 Taxidea taxus jeffersonii | reverse complement strand
TACTTTTCGGTTTTGACTTGTATACTTTTGATTATGACTTAAGGGTGAAAGGTGCTACTGGTGTTTAGTTGTCGGAGGTCAAGATACCTAACATACTGCAATCTATAGGACAGTCTCTCGCATTTAAGAATTTTCCTGCTCAAAATACCAGTGTCAGCCTGTTGAAAAATAGTCTTGGGCACCTGGCTTGCTCAGTTGGTAGAGCATGCAACTCTTGATCCCGAAGTCATAAGTTTGAGACCCGTGTTGGATGTAGAGATTACTTTAAAAAAGAAAAGAAAAGAAGACTATGTCTTAAAAAATAGTCTTAAAGTCATAAATGACTTCTATGTACCTGTGTACATACCAAACATTTTACAGCCTTTTTCCTAGAATCTTAGAATATTTGGCATTGATATCTCCTCTCTTTGCATTACATTTCTCTCTTGGCTTCTACAACACCACACATTCCTTGTTTCCTTTCTCCCTCTGGCAGTTCCTCTCATTCCTTTTTCCAGACTCATCCTCCTCTACTCCACTAGCAAATGTTGAGGTCCTCCAATAATCAGTCCCTGTGGGGTGACATCACTAAAAATGGCTACTCTGGAACTCCAAGGACCTATCTCTCCACATAAACAGCAAATAACTTGGCCAAAATTATCAGAATTAAGTTTGTGTGAACTCTGGAAATTAGTAAAAGATTACAATAACCAGGAAAACATTTAATCAAGAACAAGGTGATTGAGTCCAGTAGGAGAGCTTTATGTTAGTGAAACTTACCCTAGCCTCATTTCTTCATCCCCAGTTCAGTGGCAGTTTTGGACAACAGCCTACATTTCTGGTGTAGGTTCCTGGTGCCAGAGGTAGCAGAATGCATCTCGTTTTCAAAGAATTGTAATATTTTATTTTGACTTGTCTGGTGACTCCCTGGAGGACTGGTGCAAGGGCTTGCCCTTATTTTGCCTAACTTAGAACTCTCCTGAGGCAGAAGTGACTACCCAGGAGATATTAAAAGTAAGTTTATTAGCTGCTGCCAGTTGGAGAAAGGAATGACAATTGGGGCAAACACAAAGCCTGGGGAAAAAAGCTGAAGAGTGAGATACTTGGAGAATAAAATCTTTGAAAAGCTCCTACATATTCCTAGGAATCTAAAAGATTACCTGGGGGTACCTGGCTGTCTCAGTTGGTAGAGCATGTGACTCTTGATCTCAGGGTTGTTAAGTTCAAGCCCCATGTCGCGTGTAGAGATTACTTAAAAATAAAATATTAAAAAAGGGCTACTTATATATCTAGGGTGGGGCAGATGTACAGAAAAAAACTTCAAAGTTCCTAAAGTCTCACCTCTGACTAACATTCAGACTTTGCTCAGATAGAAAGTGAAAGATAAGGCAGACTTATAAATTGCCCATTTGAATGATAAAGGCATGCCCAAATACACCTGGAAAGAGCCCTCTGACAAAACCTGGAAGTTTTTCTTCATTTTTTTGGCTATAGGCATTTAAGGAAATCTCTGTTGAATCACTAGCTGACCACTACGCCAACAGAACAGACATTTCAGTGGTCACACATAAGGAAGGATACAGACTTCACAGAGTTAGTTTAGAAAAATACTTAAACAGACAACTGCAACCACAATAAGCAGCTACAAAAAACTCTAGAGAGGGAGGAGAATCTGATTTCCACCCTTGACACATTATAAAAATTACAAAACGTCCAATTTTCAACACAAAATAATGAGGCAGCGAAAAAAATAAGTTTGGCCCATATACAGGAAAAAAAATTAATAGAACCTGTTTCCAAGGAAGCACAGACATTGGGTTACTGGACAAATATTTTCCACCAACTCCTTTATTTTTTAAATTTCTTAAAATTTTTATTTATCATTTGACAGAGACAGCAAGAGCAGGAACACAAGCAGGGGGAGTGGGAGAGGGAGAAGCAGGCTTCCTGCTGATCAGGGAGCCCAATGCAGGACTTGATCCCAGGACCCTGGGATCATGACCTGAGCTGAAGGCAGACGCTTAATGACTAAGCCACCCAGGTGCCCCCACCAACTCTTTAAATATGCTGGAATAGCTAAAGGAAACCATGGACAAAGAATTAAAATCAGGACAGTATGTCCCACCAAGTAGAGAATATTGAGAAAGAGGTTGAAATTATAAAAAGGAAGCAAATAGAAATTCTGGACTTGAAAAGTACAATAAATGAACCTAAAAATTCAATAGAGATGCAACTAGATGTGCACTGTCAGAAAAGGAATCAGTAGACTTCAACATAGGTCAACTAAGACTACCCAGCTGGAGGAGCAGAAGGGAAAATGAATGAAGAAAAATGAACAGAGCCTAAGAGACCTGTGAGACAGCACCAGGCATATGTATATATGCAAAATAGGTATTCTAAAAGAAGAAGAGAGAAAGAAAGGGACAGTAAGAATTTTTGAAGAAATTGGGACGCCTGGGTGGCTCAGTTGGTTAAGCAGCTGCCTTCGGCTCAGGTCATGATCCCAGCGTCCTGGGATCGAGTCCCACATCGGGCTTCTTGCTCAGCAGTGAGCCTGCTTCTCCCTCTGCCTCTGCCTGCCTCTCTGTCTGCCTGAGCTCTCTCTCTCTGACAAATAAAATATTTTAAAAAAAAAAATTTTTTGAAGAAATAATGGCAAAAATAATTTTCTCAAATTTGATGAAAAACATGAATCTAGATGTCCAAGAAGCTCCATGAAGTCTAAGCAGGATAAACTCAGAGGCACACACCAAGGCACATTAATCAAACTGCTGAAAGTCCAATGATAAAAAGAATCCTGAAAGCAGCAAGTGAGAAGTGCACATACAAGGGAGCCTCAATAAGATTAACAGTTAAGTTCTCACCAGAAACTATAGAAGCCAGGAGACAATGGAATAACATATTCAAACTGCTGAAAGAAAAATACTGTTTGTTTTTTTTTTAAACATTTTATTTATTTATTTGACAGACAGAGATCACAAGTAGGCAGAGAGGCAGGCAGAGAGAGAGGAAGGGAAGCAGGCTCCCTGCTGAGCAGAGAGCCCGATGCGGGGCTCGATCCCAGGACCCCGGGATCATGACCTGAGCTGAAGGCAGAGGCTTTAACTCACTGAGCCACCCAGGCACCCCGTGAAAGAAAAATACTGTTAGTTAAGAATTCTTTTTTTCTTTTTTAAGATTTATTTCTTTATTTGTCGGGGTGGGGGGAAACGGAGAGAGCTCAAACAGGGGGAGCAGCAGGCAGAGGGAGAAGCAGCCTCCCTGCTAAGCAAAGAGCCTAGTGTAGGACTCAATCCCAGGACCCTGGGATCATGAAGGCTGAAGGCAGACACTTAACTAACTGAGCCACAGAGGCATCCCTGTTAGCTAAGAATCTGTATCCAGCAAAACTACCCTTCAGAAATGAAGAAGTTAAGACATTCTCAGATAAGCAAACACTGAGAGAATTTGTCATTAGTAGACCTGCCCTGCAAGAAATACCAAAGGGGAGTTCATTAACCTGAAGTGAGAGGACAGTAGATAGTAACTTGAATCCACATGAAGAAGCACTGTTAAAGGTAGCTATGTGGGAATTAATAATAAAAGAGTTAATGCATCTTTTTTTTTTTCTGTATGATTTAAAATATAACTATTGGGGCGCCTGGGTGGCTCAGTGGGTTGAGCCTCTGCCTTCGGCTCAGGTCATGATCTCGGGGTCCTGGGATTGAGCCCCGCATCAGGCTCTCTGCTCAACAGGGAGCCTGCTTCCCCCACTCTCTCTGCCTGCCTCTCTGCCTACTTGTGATCTCTCTCTCTCTCTGTCAAATAAATAGATAAAATCTTTAAAAAATAAATAAAAAATAAAATAAATGCAACTACTAACAGTAATTATAAATCTTTGTTCTTGGGCATATAATGTATAAAGATGTAATTTGTGATAACAAAAGAGAGAATGAGGCATAAGAGCAAAGATGTTCTATGCCATTGAACTAAGTTGGTTTTTACTTAAGATTATTATAGGTTGCTAATTATGATCCCTAGGGCAACTATTAAGAAAATAACTAATGTAGTAAAACAAATGACAAGAAATACAAAAGATAGACTAGAAAATATCTAAAACAAAAGAAGTCAGTAGTGGAGGAATTGAGCAACATAAAAGATATACAGCATATGAAAAAGCAAATGGCAAAGTAAGCTTTTCCTTATCACTAATCACATTAATGTAAATACATTAAATTCCAATTAACAGGCAGAGAGATTGGCAGGATGGATTTTTTCAATGTTCTAATTATATCCCTCTATAAGAGACTCACTTTAGAACCAAAGAACCATATGAGTTGAAAGCGAAAAGACAGAAAAAGATATTCCAAGATAGTTCAAGTGTATGTGGAACAGTCTCCAGTATAAAGTATCAGTTGGTCTATAAAACAAGTCTCAATAAATTTCAAAAGACTGAAATCACATCAAGTATGAAACTACAAATAGACATCTTTAAACCATGAATGTGTCAAAGAAGAAATCACAAGAGAAATTTTAATATACTTTAAGATGAATGAAAAAGAAAATACAGCATACTGAAACATGGACTGCAGCAAAAGCAGAGCTCAGTGGGAAATTTATAGCTGTAGATGCCTACATTTAATAAGAAGATCTAGAAACAATGACTTAACCTTCTACCTTAAGGAATTGAAAAAAAGGAAAGCAAATGAAACCAAGCAGAAGGAAGCAGAAGGAAGGAACTAGTGAAGATAAGAGCAGAGATAAGTGAAATAGACAGTAGAAAACCAAAAAAATCAATGAAAGCAAAAAAGTTGGTTCCTTGAAAAGATCAATAAAACTAACAAATCTTTAAAGAGAATGAACAAGAAAGAAAGAAAATTCAAATTACTACAATCAGAAATAAACTGGGAACATTGCTACTACTACTAGCAACTTTATAGCAATGAAAGGCATTGTTAACAATTATATGCCAAAAAATTAGGTGATCTAATGAAACAAATTCCTAGAGACAAACTACTGAAACTGACTTAAAATAGAATAGACATAACCATACAAGAGAGTGAATCAGTAATCAAAAAACTTCCAAAAAAGAAAAACTGAGAACCATAAGGCTTCATTTGTGGCTTCTATCAAACATTTAAAAACAACAACAACACCACCAGTCTGGGGGGCCCAGTTGGTTTAGTGTTTGATTCTTGACTTTGGCTCAGATCATGATCTCAGGGTTGTGGGATCAAGCTCTATATGGGGCTCCATGCCCAGCATGGAACCTCCTTGGGATTCTCTCTCATGCTCTGCCTCTCTTCTTCTAAAACAACAACAAAAATTCTCAAACTCTCACCCACACACAAAAAGTAAATGAAGAGGAAACACTTTCTAATTCATTCTATCAGTTCAGCATTACCCCGCTACCAAAGCCAGACAAAGACAACACAAGAAAATAAAACTACAGACCAAGATCCCTAATAAATATGGATACAAAGAACTAAAAAAAAAAAAAAAAAATTCAGCAGCACAGTAAAAGGATTATCCACCATGACCAAATGGAAGCCATGAACAAATTATTTCCACTAATAAACAGATTTGGCAAAATCATAAGATACAAGATCCACACACAAAAATCAGTTGTTTTTCTGTACATTTCCAATGAATATTCCAAAAATGAAATTAGCAACACAATTCCATAGACAGCATCAAAAAGAATAAAATACGAAGAAATAAATTTAAATGAGGTGTAGGAGATGTACACTGAAAACTACAAAACACTGGGGTCTTTTTGTTGCATTTTGTTTTGTTTTTTGAAAACTACAAAACATTGTTGAAAGAAGTTCAAGAAGACCTAATAAATGAGAGGATGTTTCTGTGTTTACATATTGGAAGACTTAATATTGTTAGAATGACAATGCTCCCTAAATTGATCTACAGATTCATTGCAATACCTATCAAAATTCCAATTGCTTTTTTTTTGCAGAAATTGACAAGTTGACACTAGAATTCATATGGAATAACAAGAGCTTCCCCCAACAGTCTTAAAAAAGAACAAAGCTGGAGGACTCATAGTACCTGATTTTAAAACTTAACTCCAGGCTCACCTGGGTGGATCAATTGGTTAAGTGTCCAGCTCTTGATTTTGGCTCAGTCATGATCTCAGGGTCGTGAGATCAAGCCCCCTGTTGGATGTCATGCTCAGTGCAGAGTCTACTTGAGATTCTCTTTCTTCTCTCCCTGTGCCCCTCCCCCCACTTGTACACTCTAAGTAAATAAATAAATAAATCTTTTTAAAAACTTACTATAAGTGTACAGTTATGAAAACACTGTGGTACTGGCAGAAAGATAGATATATAAATCAATGTAATAGAATTGAAAACCCAGAAATAAACCCATGCATCTATGGTCAAATTGATTTTTTATAAAGCTATCAAGACAGATCACTAAGGGAAGAACAGTATTTTCAATAAATACTGCTGAGGAAACTGGATATCAACATACAAAGGAGTGAATTTGGACCCCTGCTTCACACAACAGTAACTCAAAAGGAATCAAAAACCTATGTGTAATAGCAAAACTATAGAAATCTCAGAAAATATTGGGGTAAACCTTCATGACTTTGGGTTTAGCAATGGATTTCTAGATATGACATCAAAAACACAAGTGACAACATTAAAAATAGATAAATTGGACTTTATCAAAATTTAAAACTTACATGTATCAAAAGACATTATCAAGAAAAAGAGCCCGTTGAATGTGAGAAAATATTTTCAAGTCATATATCTGTTGAGGGTCTCTAATGTAGTAAGTCATCAATAAAAAGACAACCCAATGTAAAAATGTGCAAGGACTTGAATAGATATTTCTCTAAGGAAGATATTCTAATGGCCAAGAAGTATATAGAAAGGTGATCAATATTGTAAGCCACTAAAGAAATGCAAAGTAAATACAAATACCACTTCACACCCACTGGAGTGGCTATAATTTGAAAACAAGTAATGCCAACAATGTGGAGAAATTAGATCCTTCATAAATTGCTAGAGGGAACATAGAATAGTGCAGCCACTGTGGAAAACAGTTTCTTAGTACCTTAAAAGTTTAAACATTGGATTACCATATGACCCAGCAATACTACTCCCAAACACTCAACAGAACTGAAAATAGATATTCGAACTAAACTTGTACATGAATGTGTATAGCCAAATAATAATCAAAAAGTAGAAACAACCTCCATGTCCACCAACAGATTAATGGATAAACACATTGTGGTATCCATACAATGGAATTATTCAGGCATAAATCAGAATGAAGCACTGCTACATGGATCTTCCTTGAAAAATGTGCTAAGTGAAAGCAGCCAGGCTCAAAAAGCCACATATAGTATGATTCCATTCAAGTGAAAAGTCAAGAGTAGGCAAATCCACAGATGTATAAAGCAGTATTAATATTTGCTGGGGTTCATGGGAGGCAGGACTGGGGAGTTACTGCTTAATGGATATAGGGTTTCTTTGGTGAGTGATAAAAATGTTCAAATTTAGTGGTGATGATTGCAAACATTGTGAATGTATTGGAAGTCACTGAATTGTGCATTCAAATAGTTAAAATGGTGTATTTTATGTCATATGAATTTTATGTCAATTTTTAAAAATCGGTCTTTTCCTCACTATTTTTTACCAGTCAATCTTATCCACTCCCATGGTTTCTGTGTATAGCTCCATCTATATACAGATGACTAACTAATTTGTATCTCTAGCCCAGATCTTTTTTTCTGAGTCCCATGCCTGAGTATCCAACCGCATATTTACCTAACACCTCCACATGTGTTTCTTAAATGTATTCTTTGAAACATACATAATTGAGCTCATTATTTGCCTTTCAAACTGGATCATCTTTGAATGTGTTAGGGCTGAAATAAGTGTTTTATATCCATTAATTCACTTAACCCTCACAAGAACCTCATATGTTATTACCTGCTTTTTTTTTTTTTAAGATTTTATTTGTTTATTTGTTAGAGAGAGAGAGAGCGAGCAGCACAGGCAGACAGAGAGGCAGGCAGAGGCAGAGGGAGAAGCAGGCTCCCTGCCGAGCAAGGAGCCTGATGCGGGACTCGATCCGAGGACACTGGGATCATGACCTGAGCTGAAGGCAGCCGCTTAACCAACTGAGCCACCCAGGCGTCCCATTACCTGCTTTTTGAAATGAGAAAATTAAGAAGCAAAATAACTTGTTGGTATCACATCCCTTCTAAGTAAGGCTAACTTTGAACAGAGGTATCCTGACTTCTCAAAATCTTTGCTCTTAATGATAATGCTAGACCATTCATTATTTACCTTTTTATAGAAACCCAAAAAACATCCTTTTTTCTTTTAAGATTTTATTTATTTACTTGAGAGAGAGAGCACACATGAGTTGAGGGGAGGGGCAGAGGGAGAAGCAGACTCTTCCCTGAGCAGGGAAGACCCACGCAAGACTTGATGCCAAACACTGGGATCATGACCTGAGTAAAAGGCAGTCACTTAACCAGCTGAGCCAACAAGGCGCACCCCAGAAGACCTCTTTGCCGCTTCCTTCCTTTACATGCCATATCCAGCTCGTTAGGGCTTGATTTGATCTCATCAGTTTCTGTTAGTCCATCCAACTCCCTTCATCTCTACTACCACCAGCCTCAACTAAACCACCACTTTTTGTCTATATAATGTCCTCCTCATTGATCTCTCCATATTCACTGAGAAAAATCTAATGAAAAAATTATAGATATAATTTTGTATCTTACAAGTAGGGAATTCATGCTGTCTTATGTCTATGGAGCATTTCCAAATACTAATCGAGTTTGGCCACATAGAAAACCTTAGTAAATTTCAATAGGTAGAAATCTTAAAACCTATTCTTAAGATGTCAATGCAAAAGAACTTCAAGTCAACAAAAGTTACCTTTATTTCTTGATGATTTTAACTTTTGTCAGCCTCTCCAACATTCCTGCCTCAATTCTTGGTGATCTTAATGTGCATATCAATGATTTTTCTAATGCTTTGACTTTCATCTTCTTAACTACCTCTCCTTTTCATATTACCTACGCCACTCTCTTGGTCATTCCTTATATAAAGCTACTTCTTATAACCAGTAACTACAAACCCACCACTATCTTAATTTCATGCATCGCCCTCTACAACCATCTTCTCCTGTCTTTCCAGCTTACCCCCTCTAGATCCCTGCTTTCCAATAATTCTTCATACTCATTGGAAATTCCAATATATTGATCTTATCACTGTTTCACTGCCCCTCACCTTTTTTTCCCCTCTTCACTCTGCTTAAATTTCATGGTCTATGATTGATCATTCTCTTGGACATTTCCTTAATGTTCTCTCTTAATTCATCATACTCACCTGGCAAAACTGTAACTCTAATCAATCTTTACTTACTCCACTCTTGCTCCCATAAAGCTAACCATGACTGGAAGAAAAATGCAAGTGTGAAGAAGTCTCACTTTAAATTTGATGAACACAAACCTCAAGTGATCTCAAAATGCTGCCAGGCAATCAGATTATATTGGCTCTAAGTTTATTCACTCTCCTTTTCATAGACAACTATTTTATACAATTCTCTTCTTCAGACATTCAGCATTTTTGGCTCTCAATCTTACCTTCTGATAACTTTTCCTATTTCCTGGAGAAAATTGAAGCAATCAGAAGAGAGCTTCTACTACATCTGTCTGCCTACCAGCATCTGCACGCATATACTCTGTTGTCTGGAAATGCATGCTCTTTATGCTCTTTATGCTCTTATCTAAAATCAGCCTTTTTGGGGTACCTAGCTGGTAAGGTACCCCGGCTTGGTAGAGCATGTGATTCTGTATCTTGGGATTGTGAGTTCAAGCCCCATTTTGGGTATAGAGATTACTTAAAAATAAAACCTTTAAGAAAATAAAAATAAAATCAGCCTTTCTGCGTGTGTACTGGATCAAGGATTGGCAAACTACAATGTATGGGCCAAATCCTGCTATTTTTTTTCACATAGCACATATGAGCCAAGAATGGTTTTTACATTTTTTGTAAAGTTGCAGGTGGGGAAAAAGAATATATAACAGATACCAAGTGTGGCTGGCAAGGTCTAAAATGGTCACTATCTGGCCCGTTACAGAAAAAGTTTGCTAATTCCTATACTAGATCCTATCCTCTTAGCTACTCAATGATATTGACTCAAAAATTCTCCCTTCTCTCTCCTACATCAACAAGTTTCTGCCTCCATACTAGATTTTTTCCACCATCATTCAAGCATTCTGTTATTTCTCTCATTTTTAAAAAAAAGTACAAAACTCTTGACCCTATCTCACTTGCCAGTTACTGTCCCATTTCTTTGCTTCCCTTTGCAAAACAGCTTCTTGAAATAATAGCTTATACTATTCCTCCCTTCCATTTCTTACCTGAACATATTTCAATCAGGCTTTCGTCCCATCACCAAAACCACTCTTGTTAAAGTCACTAATATCCTCAATATGCCAATGGCTAATCTTCCATCCTAATATTAATTGACCTAACAGCAATATTTGACAGAGTGGGTTACTCCTTCCTTCTTTATATACATTCTCCACTTGATTTCCAGAATACCAAAATTTCTTTTCTCCTTACAGTACTGGTGTTTCCTTCACTGGTCTGATGCTTCCTTCTGACCTCTTCATATTAAAGTGTCCTAGGGTTTGGTCCTTTAAATATCTTGGTTATCATATCTAGTTTCATGGCTTTCAAAACCATCTATTTGCTCTTAACTCCCAAATTTCTATCTTACCTTAACTTTTTTCCTGATATCCAGTTTCCTATATCTAACTGCCTACTAGATATCTCCATTTGGATGTCAAATGGATATCTGAAACTTAACATCAAAAACCAATTTCCTGATCTTCAACCCTAAACCTGTTCAGTTATTGTCATTTCATTGTTGCTAACTCCATCCTTCATCTTGCTAAGCCTAAAAGCTTGAGAGTCATCCTTGATTTCCCTCTCTTAGAACACACATCCATTTTGTCAAGACTTTCTATGGGCTCTACCTTTGAAATGGAACCAGAACCTGACCACTTCTCAGTTCCTCCACTGCCCCCACTCTGATTCAAGCTACTTTCATCCCCAACCTGGATTACTGCTTAGTTGCCTATTACTTGATCTCTCTGGTTAGACTCTTGCTCCCTATAGTCTATGCTGAACTAAATAGCCTGTGATGCTTCAAAATATAAATTATATTGTGTCACTCATTTGCTTAGAATTCCTCAATGGCTCCCTATTTCACTCAGTGTGAAAAGTCATAGCATTGGCCTACAAAAACCATATATGAATTGGCCACTTCTATATCTTTGACCTCATCTCCAGTTCTCCACCCTTGCTTGCTTCCATGGCCACCTTGTTCTTCAGATACTCTAGACATGCTACTACTTGAGGGCTTTTATACAGGCTATTTTTTTATGGTTTTATGATTTTATTTATTTATTAGTTAGAGAGAGAGAGAGCACAGGCAGACAGAGAGGCAGGCAGAGGCAGAGGGAGAAGCAGGCTCCCTGCCAAGCAAGGAGCCCGATGTGGGACTCGATCCCAGGATGCTAGGATCATGACCCGAGCTGAAGGCAGCCGCTCAACCAACTGAGCCACTCAGGCGTCCCTACACAGGCTATTTAATCTGCTTTCTTCAGCTACATATCCACGAGGCTGACTCCTTCACCTCCTTTAAGTCCTTGCTCAAATTGTACCTTATGACTGGGACTCAATTTTATTAGCATATTTAAAATTGCGGCCCTTCCCCCTGCATCCATGATTCCTCTTTCTTTGTTCTATTGTTGTTTTGTTTTGTTATACCTATAGCATTTTTCATCTTCTGGCATGCTACATAATTTGCTTATTTTGTTTATTGTGGGCTGCTCATCTCTTGTCCACTAATATAAGCTCCATAATGTGGAAATCTGTCTCTTTTGCTCACTGATATAAACCAAGCATGTGACTCACAGATGATGCTCAACAAATATTAGATGAATGACTGAACAAATGAGTCAAAACAATGTGACACCTTACTAGTTTTTTTTTAATTTTTAAAAATTTTTTAAAAATTTATTTAACGGAGAGAGATCAGAAATAGGCTGAAAGGTAGGCAGAGAGAGAGAGAGAGGAGGAAGCAGGCTCCCCGCAGAGTAGAGAGCCCAATGTAGGACTAAATCCCAAGACCCTGAGATCATGACCTGAGCCGAAGGCAGAGGCTTAACCCACTGAGCCACCCCGGTGCCTGACACCTTACTAGTTTTTAAAGTACTCTACTAGGGACGCCTGGGTGGCTCAGTTGGTTAAGTGGCTGCCTTCGGCTCAGGTCATGATCCCAGCGTCCTGGGATCGAGTCCCACATCGGGCTCCTTGTTCGGCAGGGAGCCTGCTTCTCCCTCTGCCTCTCTGCCTGTGCTTGCTCTCTCTCTCTAACTAATAAGTAAATAAAATCTTAAAAAAAAATAAAAAAAAAATAAAGTACCCTACTATACAATTTTTGGGTTACAGCAGAAGTCAAATTTGAGATTACAAATTATATGCAAATTGACAACTGGATATTTACCCTAATGATGCAAATGTAGTGATCCAAAGGGGCACGTGCACAGGAATGTTCATAGCAGCAATGTCCACAATAGCCAAACTATGGAAAGAACCTAGATGTCCATCAACAGATGAATGGATAAAGAAGATGTGGTATATTTATACAATGGAATACTATGCAACCATCAAAAGAAATGAAATCTTGCCATTTGGAACGACATGGGTGGAACTAGAGAGTATTATGCTGAGTGAAATAAGTCAATCAGAGAAAGACAATTATCATATTATCTCCCTGATATGAGGAATTTGAGAGGCAAAGTGGGGGGCTTGGGAGGTAGGGGAGGAAAAAATGAAACAAGATGGATCAGGAGGGAGGCAAACCATAAGAGACTCTTAATCTCACAAAACAAACTGAGGGTTGCTGGGGGGAGGAGGGGAGAGAGGGCAGGGAGGGGTTATGGACACTGGGGAGGGTATGTGATATGGTGAGTGCTGTGAAATGTGTAAGCCTGATAATTCACATACCTGTACCCCTGGGGCAAATAATACATTATATGGTAATAAAAATAATTAAATAAACAAACAAACAAATTGTATGCAAATTGAAAAACCAGAACATTTCATACAAAAATATATGGGATAAGAATAAGACCTAACCTCAGAGTAAAACATCATAGATTTAAAGGAATATAATGCCAAACATAATAATTCTCACTGTGATCAGAGATCTAACTTATAATGCTCTCTCTACCATCTCCTCCTGCATCTATCTCCACAAGCCTCCTGGAATTACTCTCCCAGGGTTGTTACAGTGAACCAGTGGTTCTCCAAGTGTAGTCACTGGACGAACAGCATCAGTATTGCCTGAAAACTTGTTAGAATGCAAATTTTATTTTAATAAGCCCATCAACTGATTCTGTTGCACATGATTGTTGGAGATTCTATACATTAAAATCAAGGAGCTTATTTCTTACTTTTCTCTTTCCAAGACCCAGGTAGAAGAATAGAGTCTATATTTGACCCAGACACTTTATCTTGCTTGAGGAGACATATTTAATGGATCAGACAAGTTTAGCAGACAAACAGTTCATCCTTCTTAGTGCAAAATTATCTTTAATTCTTGGTGTATATAAATTTTGAATACCTTAACTTCTATTTTTCAAGATGAGGCAAAACAAAACTATAGTGCAGAAGAAAATTCACAATTGTCTTACAATTCACAATCTGCCTTATAGTTTTTATCCAGATTGAGGGTGATAATCACAGACAGATCTTTACAGAATAGCCTGTTTGATACATAAGTTTTAAAAGAAACAGCAAGACCTATATTGAGAACATCCTAAGAATTTGCTGAAAGGTGTAAAAAATAATCAGACTGAATTAAAAGCCGTTTAATTTCCTGGATGGAATAAATTAATTTGTTTGTTTTTTAATTAAACTCTGTAGTCCAGTATGGGGCTTGAACTCACAACCCTGAGATCAGAGTCACATACTCCACTGTGAGCCAGCCAGGCACCGGGGATAACTTAATATTATAAAGGAGGACAGTGCTTCCCAATTAATATACAAATGTAATTTGTAAATAATGTAATTCCAATAACAATCACAATTTGGGGGAAGTAAGGGTTGTATTTGAAAAATTCATTCTAAAATTTATGAAGTAAATTCATAAAATTATGAGAAAGGAGAATAATGAAGTGGAACTTTTCATATCATACATTAAAATTTACTATAAAGTTAAAGTAATTTAAAAGGTAGGTTATGGATGTTGGAAGAGACAAATACTATATGAAACAAAATAGAGAAATCCCAAAGTAGATCCACATGGTTATAACAAGTTAGTATATTATAAAGAAGACCTTCTAAATCAGCAGCAAATTAATGGAATATTTAAGAAATGATGTTGAAACAATTGGCTACCCAATTGGCTACCCATTCTACAGAGAAGGAATGATTAGATCTCCTCTTGTACATAATACTCCAAAATAAATTCTTAGTGTATTATATCTCTAAATATTAAAAATTAAAATATAAACTACAGAAATACAATGTAGGATGGTTTCAATCTAGGAGTAACAAGACATGAAAACCAGAAGCCAAGGGAAGAAGATCAATAAATTTGACACATACAAATTTAAGACTTCTTCATGATGAAAAATGCACCACAAATAAAGTTAAGGGTAAGTAAAGGAGAAATTATGGACTTGGAGAAGATAATAGCAATATATACAAGAATTGAGAAGTTAATATGTATACTATGTAAAGAGGTCATAAAATTAGTATAAAGACTAACAACAGGGGCGCCTGGGTGGCTCAGTGGGTTGGAGCCTCTGCCTTCAGCTCAGGTCATGATCCCAAGGTCCTGGGATCGAGCTCCACATCGGGCTTTCTGCTCCGCGGGGAGCCTGCTTCCTCCTCTCTCTCTGCCTGCCTCTCTGCCTACTTGTGATCTCTCCCTCTCTCTCTGTCAAATAAATAAATAAAATCTTAAAAAAAAAAAGACTAACAACAAAAATATAAAGTATATTAATAAATGAGTCAAAAAAAAGAAATACAAATGACTGATAAGCATACCAAAAAATATTCAGCTTCACATAAAACTAAGAAATGAAATGAAAGTAATAATGAGCTTCCAGTTCAAGACTAAACTGAGCACCTACATATACCCCCCTTTCAAGATTTTGTTTTATTTTACTAATTTCATAGATATACACCCTTATGTTTATCACCTCTTTATTATCTTTATTCTACCCAGGGCACAAAATAGTTAAATTTGTTGGCCAGAGTCAAATGGATAATAAAAGTGGCAGCAGAAATGGGGCAGTTTAGCTCTAGGATTTGCCGTCTAAACCACTATACCCCACTAGCTAGCTCCAGATGAATTAAAGCTGAGCTTTCCACTGTGATCTGAGAGTAGTTAAGGTCTTCCTACAGAAGATCTATGAAGTTACAACTTCTTATAATCATAAAACATTATTTGACTTTTTCACTCTCTTTCATGAGTGTGCAGAGCAGTCTACTGAACCCACATGACATGAATGTTGCAAAAGACTGAATGCAGAAGCAGATATGAAAATACTGCTGAGTTCCATTAAGCCAGATGTTAGATTTACCAAAATGTAAACAAAGCTACTCATCTTTTGTTTTGAAAAATAGTTATTTTTCGGGGCACCTGGGTGGCTCAGTGGGTTAAGCCTCTGCCTTCAGCTCAGGTCATGATCTCGGGGTCCTGGGATCGAGCCCCACATCAGGCTCTCTGCTCAGCGGGGAGCCTACTTCCTCCTCTTTCTCTGCCTGCTTCTCTGCCTACTTGTGATCTCTGTCTATCAACCAAATAAAAAAAATAAAAAATTTAAAAAATAGTATTTCATAAAAATATTTATGTTAACATGTAGTTTATTATTATTTAAAATGAATTAGTAAAAATTTTCAAATTTTCTCAGTTTTCATTTCTAATATGGTAAATATCAGTAGCTAAAACTCACATAAACAAAAGGTCACTAATTTTAAGGATATAAAGAGGTCCTGAGACCACTAAGTCTGAGAACTACCAAATTAAAGAATTACCTTCAGACAACTGACACTTTTCCCACATATACAGAGCATATCTTAACGGCAATTTGTGGCTTTTCTCCCCAAGAAGAAAATCTTGAGAACTATCATTTAGGCTCAAGTCATGTTTCATATAGTTATGACTACAGACAACTATTTGTGATGGTACTGTGGTACCGTCAGCCCATTTTCACTCCCTAGGCACAAATCTGTGCATGGGACAGACTGTCCATTGAACAGCACCTTCTGTCCAATAAAAAGTCCCACCCCAACATGCTGGCAGATGTAACTGGACCCACTGTTAGGGCCAGGGCATGCTTATCTAGGGCCACCAGCAAGGGATGTCCTGGATGACAAAGGAGTAACTGATGTTTATAATCTGCTGTGGCTGGAAGGGCGTGTGATTCTGGTTTGCCATTTGCAATATTGACTTTAAAGTTTTCTTTAAAGATAAATTTAATTTTTAAAATTGAGCCGATTTAAAGAAAAGTGTTAGAAAAAAATGTTACATATTACGTGTGTATTGGAAAAATTGTCAAGTGAGGGAAGTTTGAGAAACACTGCCCTAATGCAAATCATTGATCTACCGGGGAAGGGGGTGGTCTTTGATATGGTTGTTGGGGTTGGGAAAAAGAGGGAGAACCTTTAGGTAATTCCATGCCCACACACCAAGGGGGATTAAAAAAGGAAGGAGAACTCTGCCTAAAACTCATTTGATCCTTTCACTTTGTGGGGGATTTCTTTTTTCTTTTTTTAAAGATTTTATTTATTTATTTATTTATTTATTTATTTGTCAGAAAGAGGGAGAGCGCACAAGCAGGCAGAGTGGCAGGCAGAGAGAGAAGCAGGCTCCCTGCAAAGCAAGGAGCCCAGTGCAGGACTTGATCCCAGGACCCTGAGATCGTGACCTGAGCCTAAGGCAGCAGCTTAACTGATGGAGCCATCCAGGAGTCCCTTGTGGGGGATTTCAAAACTACTATTCTTTCCCCCATGTGACCTGCTTATCAGTATGTTTTGTTTACTTTCAACAAGCTTGTGATCATCCCATGAGTCTTCCAATACTCAGCCACCATTATGGACTTAATTACCCCTTAAAACACTAAGTGAAATCATATATCTGATAGGAACTGATTTCCAGAATATAGAAAGAACTCCGTACAACAACAAAAATAACCACAAACCTGATTAAAAATGGACAAAGAACTGGAATAGAAAATTTCCCAAGGTAGACAAACAAATGGCTAATAAGCACATGAGAAGGTGCTCAATATCATTAATCATTAAGGAACAGCAAATCAAACCCACAATGAGATACTCCTTCACATCCACTAAAATGGCTATTATGAATAAAAACCAGAAAGTAGTAAATGTTGAAGAGGATACAGAGAAACTAGAAAACTTGTGCACTGCTGATGGGAATATAAAATGGTGCACTCACTATGGCGAATAGTTTGGGGAGTCCCCAAAACATTAAAAATAGAATTATCATATCATCCAGCAATCCCACTTCTGGGTGTATACCCAAAAGAAAGCAGGGACTCAAACAGATACATATATATTTAAGATTTATTTATTTTCAAGAGGAAAGGGAAGGGGCAGAGAGAGAGAGGGTCTTAAGCAGACTCCATGCTGAGCATGGAGCCTGACGCGGGGCTTGGTTTCACAACCTCTAGATCACAACCCTAGCCAAAACCAAGAGTTGGACGATTAACCAACTGTGCCACCCAGGCGCCACAACAGATATTTATACACCAATAGTGACAGAAGCATTATTCACAACAATCAGAAGGTGGAAGCAACCTAGTGTCTACTGACAGATCGATGGATAAACAAAATGTGGTACACACATACAATGGAATATTATTCACCCTTAAAAAGGAAAGAAATTCTGAAACATGCTACAACATGGATGATCCTCGAAGACATTATGCCAAGTGAAATAAACCAGTCACAAAATCTTACATATTTACACAAATCATACAAATATTGTATGATTCCATTTATATGAGGGACCTACTTTAGTCAAGTTCACAGAAACAGAAAGTAGAGTAGAGGTTAGCTGGAGTAAGAAGGCAGGGGTTATTAGAGAGCTGTGTTTAATGGACACAGAGTTTTAGTATGATATGCTGAAAAACAGGAGGGCAGGTAGTGATGGTTGCACAACAATGTGAATGTACTTAATGCACAGAACACTTAAAGATGTTACCGCAATTAAAATAAGACACTGAGGAATTGTTATCTATACAACTTAAAGTATAATCTGAATTACAACACCACATGTCTCATGTGAAATGAATAATCAGACATACAGTACAGAGGACCCCAAGATATGAATCAATCCCTGCTCAGTTTTCACAATATTGAACCATGATCATCTGTGTAATTTACATGACATTGTCTACTTGTACGTATGCTCATTTACTCACAGATGAAGAATTTTAGGCTGATGAAACATTGCTTCTGGGTCCCCATTTTAGGCTCTACTTTTCTTTTGCAATCCTGGTCATGTTACAATAGAGCAGCTGTATCCAAAAGGGAAGCTCTCCGTTGTGCCAGGAAGTTACCCCAAAACAGAAGCACCAGTTATCCAACTATGAGGCAACACCCCTTGGTCAGGGAGTTACAAGTGCTACAGTAACATTGGCTCAGGCCTTACTCTTCAGATCCTGTTTTATCCACATTGTTTGTAATGCAAACTTCCTTTCACAAACTTCTTTTTGCAAAACAGTATAAAATCTTAAGGGAATGGTAAGCTACTTTTTAAAATAGGAAAACCAATTTTTATTTTGAGAAAGTTCATAATTGGATCTACTTTTACCAAGTTCTGCAATTATTCTTGTGAATGGAAAGAATGAATGGTTTTATTTCTTATAGTGTAGGAACTACATAATCTAGCAAAATTTCTCTGCCCCCCCACCCTTAAAAAAGAGTTTATCATTGCCTTCAGAGCTTCTGTATCTTCCGTTAGCTATTACCTGTGTTTGAATCCAAGCAAAGGGAAATCCTACAAGTGGTTTCTTCAGACTCTTTTATTCTCCTAAATTTTAGAAAGATCGAACCCATTTAAGGGGTCTTTGCCAAAGCAAAATTTACTTATAGGTAGATTGTGGTGCAGAACACTAAAAGTTTCTAATACTTTCTGCAATTATTTTGTTACTAAAGTATTGTTATTAAGTAGGGTTCTGGAACCTGTCGCTAGCGATCATTACCCTGGTCAACATTCTCTCCTGACAGAATCTAATCCTCCATCAAAGTGTCACAGGGTCCACTTCTGCAAAACCTTTCTAACATACATATTCAAGTGTTTATTCATAATGTGAATTCCTGGGAGATAGATCAAAGGTGTCATGAGAGCTATAGTTGAATTCAACTTAGGATAGAATGACTAGGTACCCAGTTTTACATGCACAGAGTTTCAGAAAATGCTATAATAATTTCACTTGTGTAAATGTCCAGTATTTCCTAACCAGTCAGGCTTCATTATCCTATTGAGATGAGATGACTTCTGTAGGAACATTCCTTTAAGCTCACCATTGGCACAGATTATATGCTTTTAGGCCACTGCAATAAACACATTGCAGCAGGGAGCACCCTTGCCACACAAAGAGGCGTGTAGCCTTGTAGCCCAGCCTAGTAGGAACATATGACTTCCTCAGCAAGGCTACAAACTTATTTAGTGTTGTTTCCTGGCCAGGTGAAATGCAACTCTATGATAGTACCAAATTCCTAAATTTTTTGAAAGATTTATTTATTTATTTGAGAGAGAGAGAGAGCACATGCACATGAGTTGGGGGGAGGGGCAGAGGGAGAGGGAGAGAATCTCAAGACGATTCCCCACTGAGTGTGAAGCCCCATACAGGGCTTAATCCTAGGACCCTGAGATCATGACCTGAGCCATAATCCAGAGTCAGCTGCTTAACTTACTGAGCCACTTAAATTCCTTCCTTTTAAAATGTTTTCCATCTGGCTTTCGTTCTCTCTTCATCACAAAGTATACTTCTGGACCAAGGAATATTCATCAGTTATATCAAAAAAGACCATCTTAAGTCATCACTTAGAAAGTTAAGTTTAGTTTGCCAAATTCCCAAATGGACTTTTCATGTTTACCATATGAGAGTTACTTTCCTGTTTGAAGGGATATTGACCTTCTAATATAATAAATACATTTACCTGTGGGACATTACAAATCTAAAGGCCCTCTGTGGCAAAGAGGCTTTCTTCCGATAATTTTTCTCCCTTGCTTTCTGAGTAGAATCCCTGGTTTTCAATGGGGTCCATCTCTGTCCAGAAGAAGACTGTATTTCCCCACCTTCCTGCAGCTCAATGTGGCCTCGTGACCACATTCTGTCCAATAGGATATAAGCAGGGATAGCACAGGGAACTTTCAGGAAATGTCCTTAAAGGGAAAGGGCTGTTACAATTTTCTCCTTTCTCTGGCTACAATGTGAATGTGGTATCTGGAGCCTGAATAAGCCAGCGTGGGATCTGAAGCGAGAGCCATGTGCTAAGGGTGATAGAACAAAACATAGAATCTTGGTTTCCTGGCACCATGGAATGGTTTATTAGCCCTAGAGA
This sequence comes from Taxidea taxus jeffersonii, assembly GCA_003697995.1. Taxonomy (NCBI): domain Eukaryota; kingdom Metazoa; phylum Chordata; class Mammalia; order Carnivora; family Mustelidae; genus Taxidea; species Taxidea taxus. The sequence goes on along the minus strand of RCUC01133317.1, from coordinate 24,043 downwards.
GATGACCTCCAGACTTCTTCATGGGAGAGAGAAGTCAACCTGCTGTTTTGTTAAGTCACTGTGATTTGGGATTTTCGTTGTTGTTATTTGTAGCTAATTCAACTTTCAAACATGGGAAGAAATATACCATATTGTGCTGTAAGTTTAGTTTTGGCTAATCGTGGCATCTCCACTTAATGAAGTCATTCAAACCTTAATGATGTTCTTCATAGTAAAAATAGTAGTAGTAATAATAATAATAATAATAATACAGCTCACTCTTCTTTCTCTTTCTGAGAACCGACTTAAGGCAATAGATAAAAGGAGAAAAACTATGGGATTGGCTGCTATCCTTCTTTTTGTGTTTAATGTTGCCTAAAGTTCACTGCCTACTGAATACCTCATTTTATTTTGGTTCACTCAATTGCACTTCCCAGATGCTGCATTTTTTACAGATTGGAGGCTTGTGGCAACCCTGCATTGAGCAAGTCTTTCAGTGCCATTTTTCCAATTGCATTTGTTCACTTGGTGTCTCTCTGCCGCATGTTGGTAATCTTAGCAATATTTCATATTTATTATTATTATTATATCTGTTATGGTAATCTGTGACTGGTGATCTTTGCTGTTACTATTGAAGTTGTTGGCGGGTGGGTGCCACAAACTGCACCATATAAGAAGGCTAACTTGGGGCTCCTGGGTGGCTCAGTTGCTTAGCGTTAGACTCTCAGTGTCCACTCAGGTTATGACCTCGGGGATGTGGGATAGAGCTCCATTTGGGGCTCTGTGCTCAGCAGGGAGTCTACTTGGGGATTTTCTCCCTCTCCCCCTCCCCAAAGTCATACATGTGCTCTCTCTTGCTCTCTCTCAGATAAATAAATAAATATTTTTTAAAAGAGGGTAACTTAACTGGTAAATGTTGTGTGTGTTCTGGCTGCTCTACTGACCAGCCATTCCTCCATCTCTCTCCCTCTCCTCAGGCCTCCTTGTTTCCTAAGACACAGCAATATTGAAATTAGCCCAATTAGTAACCCCACAGTGGTCTCTTAAGTGTTCAAGGGAGGAGTTGCTTATCTCTCACTTTAAAAAAAAACTCAAAATGATTAAGCTTGGTGAGAAGGCATGTTAAAAGCTGAGATAAGGCAAAAGCTAGGCCTCTCACACAGAACAGTTAGCCAAGTTGTGAATACAAAGAAAAAGTGTTTGAAAGGAATTAAAGGTGCTACTCCAGAGAACACATGAATGATAAAAAAGTGAAACAACTTTCTTGCTGATGTGGAGAGCATTTTCGTGATCTGAACAGAATATCAAACCAGCCACAACATTCACTTAAGCCAAAGCCTCATGCAGAGCAAGGCCCTCTCTTCAATTCTATAAAGACTGAGAGAGGTGAGGAAGCTGCAGAAGAGAAGTCTGAAGCTAGCATAAGTTGGTTTGTGAGGCTTAAGGGAAGAAGCCATCCCCATGACACAAAAATGCAAGGTGAGGCAGCAAATGCTGTTGTAGAAGCTGCAGCAAGTGACCCAGAAGATCTAGCCAAGATCATTAATGATGGGGGCTTCACTAAACAGCAGATTTTCAATGAAGATGAAACAGCCCTCTACCAGAAGAAGATGCCACCTAGGACTTTCATAACTAGAGAGGAAAAGTCAACGCCTAGCTTCAAAGCTTCAAAGGACAGGTTGATTTGCTTCTTAGGGGCTAATGTAACTGGTAACTCCAAAGTGAAGGCAATACCCATTGAGCATTCCAGGCCCCTAAAGAAATTATGCCTGACCCACTCTGTCTATAAATGGGACAACAGAGCGTGGAAGACAGCACATCTGTCTACAGCATGGTTTACTGGATATTTTAAGCCCACTGTTGAGATCTACTGCCAGGAAAAAAAGATACCTTTCAAAATATGACTGCTCATTGACAAAGCACCTGGTCACCCAAGAGCTCTCATGGAGATGTACAAGACTAATGTTTTCTTTTCTTTTTTTTAAGATTTTATTTATATATTTGACAGACAGAGATCACAAGTAGGCAGAGAGGCAGGCAGAGAGAGAGAGGAGGAAGCAGGCTCCCCGCCGAGCAGAGAGCCCAATGTGGGACTCAATCCCAGGACCCTGAGATCATGACCCAAGCCTAAGGCAGAGGCTTAACCCACTGAGCCACCCAGGCGCCCCAAGACTAATATTTTCTTGACTACTAACTCAACCTCCATTCTGCAGCCTGTGGATCAAGGAGTAATTTTGACTTTAAAGTCTCATTATTATGAAATATATTTTGTAAGACTATGGCTGACCTAGATGGTGAGTCTTCTGACAGATGTGAGCAAAGTCAATTGAAACCCTCCTGAAAAGGATTCACCAGTCTAGATGCCATTGAGAACATTTATGATTCATGAGAAGAAGTCAGAATGTCAACAGTATCAGGAGTTTGGAAGAAGCTGATTCCAACCCTCATGGATGACTGTGAGGAGTTCAAGACTTCAGAGGAAGTCACTGCAAATGTGGTGGAAACAGCATACGAACTAGAATTATTAGAAGTGGAGCATGAAGATGGGACTGGATTACTGCAATCTTCTGACATAACTTGGACAGATAAGAAATTGTTCCTCACGGATGAGCAAAGAAATTATTTTCTTGTGTGGGACCTACTTCTGGGCAAGATGTCGTGAGAACTGTTGAAATGATAACAGAGGATTCAGAATGTTACATGAACTTAGTTGATAAGGCAATAGCAGGGTTGGAAAGAATTGTCTCCAATTTTGAAAAGAAGTTCTACTGTGGGTAAAATGCTATCAAACAGCATTGCATGCTACAGGGAAATTATTTGTGAAAGAAAGAGTCCATTGATGTGGTAAACTTCCCTGTCTTATTTTTTTTTAAGGTTTTATTTATTTATTTGACAGAGAGAGATCACAAGTAGGCAGAGAGGCAGGCAGAGCGAGAGAGGGGGAAGCAGGCTCCTTGCCAAGCAGAGAGCCCGATGTGGGGCTCGATCCCAGGACCCTGGGATCATGACCTGGGCTGAAGGCAGAGGCTTTAACCCACTGAGCCACCCAGGCACCCCTCCCTGTCTTATTTTAAGAAATTCCATGGTCACCCCAGCCTTCAGCTAGTCACCAAATGGGTCAGCAGCCATCAATCTCCAGGCAAGACCCTCTATCAGCAGAAAGATGATGACTCACTGAAAGCTTAGATGACAGTTAGCATTTTTTAGCACTAATGTATTTTTAAAATTATTTATTTATTTGAGAGAGAGAGAAAGAGAGTGAGCATAAGGAGAGGGAGAAGCCGACTCCCCATTGAGCAGGGCGTCCAATCTGGGGCTCCATCCTGGGACCCTGAGATCATGCTCTGAACCAAAGGCAGAGGCTTAACTGACTGAGCCACCCAAGTAGCCCAGCATTAAACTACTTTTAAATTAAGGTATATACATTGTTTTTCTAGACATAATGGTAGTGTATCCTTAATAGACTGTGGTAGAGTGGACACATATCCACTGGGCAACCAAAAAAATTCATTTGACTTGCTTTAGTGTAATATTCCCTTTATTGTACTGGTCTGGAACCAAGCCTGCAATACCTCTGAGATACACTGGCACAGGTGACCCAAGCCGAAGGCAGAGGCTTAACCCACTGAGCACGTGGGTAGTAGAGGGTCCACACGCAAGGGCTGGCTTAGCTGTGATGGCAGGCATTTTGCATCATCTTTAATAATATGCCTCAGAACACACAGCTAGTTAAAACTAGAGAGACAGAATTTGAATCCAGGAGTGCTGGGCCTCAAAATCTTCATATCACATTGGGCAGTTTAGTGTTTCTCACCCACTATGAGTGAGAGGCAAAAGACAGTGTGACCTGAGCAAATTTGTGACTTTTTTTTTTTCCTGCGAACTGAACAAACTAAGCTAAGTATCAGGATTTCGAAGGTAATACCATAGAACTTTCTGTGGTTGTGGCTGAATCGACAGACAGTTCCTACTTACAGCTTCCCTGCATGATCAAAATGGGAATCTACAAAGCCGTGGTTGCTGACAGCGGCAGTGCTGGTGGACGGATGACAGTGGTGACCGAGAACTTCCAACTCCTTTCTTCTCTTCAGTACGCAAAGCTTTTTCCAAAAAGGGCATCTCAGTAAAGCCATCCCAAGGCCACCCACCCCAGAACACTGTTTGTGACCTGCCAGGAAATTTACCAAAGTACTTCCGTGGAGAAGTATTCTGTGAGTCTTCTCCCTCCAATTCAGCTAAAATAAAATCTTAGGTTTAGCTGCTGGCTTTTCAAATTTTTCTTTGATGAGATTAAGCCAAAGGGACTGCTCCTGACCAACAACTTGCAGCAACATAATCACTGGTTACTGAAATCCTAAAAAGTCTATACAGCCCCTAAATTATAGTCTGCTTTGAAAATGAATCGCTGTATTAGATAAATACACAAAGACTAAGGGTAGTATGCTTCAAGATTTTTGTCTCCAACTCTAAGATTGTGATCTAGTCAAAAGTAGGAAGTGATAGGTAGAAAGGAACAGATTGTGATAAAAAATCTTCTGTTTTCTGAGAAGAGTGTTTTTCTCCCCTTCCTTTTAAAAAGATTTTATTTATTTTTTTGAGAGAGAGATCACAAGTAGGGGAGAAGGGTAGAGGGAGAAGCAGACTCTCCACTGAGCATGGAGCCCTATGTGGGGCTTGATCCCAGCACCAGAGGAACATGACCTAAGACAGAGGCAGAGGCTTAACTAATTGAGCCATCCATGTGCCCTCTTTTCCCTTTCTTTAGGGTTCACCCTGTTAACTCTGTTTCCATATGAACAGTGTGTCTCACTGTTTATTTTGTAAGTCAGTTTTATTTTTCTATCAGAAATAGCAAGCATGGAAACTTTTAAAAAATATGACTGTATCAGGACTAAGATTTGAGAAAGAGTAAAAATAGATCAGTTTAGGCTTCACCAGAGAGTATGTTGGTTTTTGTTTTTGTTTTTGTTTTTGTTTTGTTTTTGTTTAGTTTTTGTTTAAAGATTTTTATTTATCTACTTGACAGAGATCACAAGTAGGCAGAGAGAGAGAGGGAAGCAGGCTCCCCGCCAAGCAGAGAGCCCGATGCAGGGCTCGATCCCAGGACCCTGAGATCATGACCCAAGCCGAAAGCAGAGGCTTAAACAACACTGAGCCACCCAGGTGCCCCAGAGAGTATGTTTTAAAATACATACATAGTATACACTTATATTACAGAAGAGCAACAATCTAAGAGTTTCTATATTTGGAAAATTTTTTGATAAAAATTTTGGCATTTAGTAGGAATAATCACATTTTTTAAAAGAAAAGCTATACTCTTTGCAAATTCTGTTTGAAAACTAACATAGACTTGGAAATATATCCTGGGAGTGGGCCTATGATAAAGTTTAAGCAGAGGACAATGCTTTGTAAGAATATCGAGATATCGGGAAGCCTGGGTGGCTCAGTTGGTTAAGCGGCTGCCTTCGGCTCAGGTCATGATCCCAGCGTCCTGGGATCGAGTCCCACATTGGGCTCCTTGCTCGGCAGGGAGCCTGCTTCTCCCTCTGCCTCTGCCTGCCTCTCCGTCTGCCTGTGCTCACTCTCTCTGACAAATAAGTAAAATCTTTAAAAAAAAAAAAAAGAAAGAAAGAAAATCGAGATATGAGCCTTGTGTCATTGAGGTAAGCTGGTTCAAGTTTAGGAGAAGAATGGGAATACACGAAGCTTCAGAGAAACCATGCTTTCTGCGTGGAGGTGAGCTTCTTAAAGCAAGAACAGCTTAGGGGAGATAAACCCAGCTCTGTATTCCCAGAAAAAGGGGAGCAGAGTTAAGAGCATTTTGTAAGAATCCGTGGTAAACTAGGTAGGGGTTTATTTGGCCATCAAGAGTGCATTTTTCACTTGTACTGGGCGGCCAGACTTAGGGCTCAGATAGAAAGGAATGTGCTTCCCTAGTGCCCAGGGGAACTGAGAAAAAGAAATTTAGCAGCTGCTTCAAATCTTAGTAGCAGTCAGGGCATATATTTAAACTAACCAAATAAATAGACGGCTCTGGTCTTGGACTGGCAGTGGAAATAAGCGAACTAGAACGGAAACCGGAAACAATCCAAAGACCGGGCACTACGAGACCATGAGTTAAATGGCTTGAAGCAGCACATAGGCTTATTTGCTGCCTTAGTACATAATTTGTACCTAACGATTTGCCTGGACTGGACAGCTAGTTAACATATCCTAAATGGAGAGCAGTGAAATGGATCTGGAGTCAAACAGCACAGAGGACATGATCCCAGCGACATCCCAGGGGCAGAGCGTGAGCTCCTCACCCGGCTATCCAGGTCCTCAGTAAAGGTTTAGTGAATGTTTGAATGAACCTTCCTGCACCCCGGAACCTACTTCTTCGAGCTGTCCCTGCACATTGACCCCCTACTGCTGTCTCAGTTTGTAGCCACTCCAATGTATTGCTGACAGCAAAACACGGCTATGGGTTCTTTCTGTTGCAGGCGTATGTATACCCCCCTTCAAGCGGGCTTGACCATGTGACTTGCTTTGGCCAATGGGACATGAGCAAACAGAATGCAAGCAAAGGCTTGGAGAGGCTTATGCATAAAGGCTTGTCCTGTCTCAGGGACTCTGCCCACTCCTACTCAGAAAGAGCCCAGGCCGGTCTCCTAGAGGGTGAAAGAGCCCATGGCAAGAGGGCATCTCATCACCCAGAGGTCCCAGCCAACCCAGCCCCTTCAGATGACATAAGAGTGAGCTGAGTCAAGCTAACCCTGCTTGGAGCAAAACAGACCCAAGTTGTTTACCCACATAATTGTGAGCAAACAATGAAACTCTGCTCTGAGGCACTACATTTGGGGGGTGATTTGTTACACAGCAAAAGCTAACACCAGTACCAAAGAGTATATGCCAATTACTTACTATCTTCCAAACAGAAAAATGTTACAAGGCTTTAGCAAACATGATATAGGGATTCCTTTATTTTTTTCTTTTTGAAGACTAAAATAAATTTAACATTTCTTTCTTTTTATATGAATTTATTTTACATTTTAAAGAATAATACAATTTAAAGCAAGCGTTATACTACAACACTGGGGTGCGTGGGTGGCTCAGTCCTTAAGCATCTGCCTTTGGCTCAGGTTATGATCCCAGGGTCCTGGGATGGAGCCTCGAACCTGGCTCCCTGCTCATTGGGAAGCCTGCTTCTCCCTCTCCCACTGCCCCTGCTTGTATTCCTGCTCTCACGCTCTCTCTCTCTGTCAAATAAATAAATAAAATCTTTTAAAAAAACAACGTCTAGGGACGCCTGGGTGGCTTGGTTGGTTAAGCGACTGCCTTCGGCTCAGGTCATGATCCCAGCGTCCTGGGATCGAGTCCCACATCGGGCTCCTTGCTCGGCAGGGAGCCTGCTTCTCCCTCTACCTCTGCCTATCACTCTGCCTGAGCTCTCTCTCTCTAATAAATAAATAAATAAATAAATCTTCAAAAAATTAAATAAATAAAACAACATCTAGCTACAATTAAGTGATTCACCGAATTAAGTAATTTGGATATACTCAATAATCAAATCTCTCATTTCTTAGTCAACATTTAATACCCTCTTTTACTTATTTATGCAAATTAAACTTACTTATTTTATATTCCAAATCTGAAAAGTTAAACATCTGTGGTCTTTCAAATCTGATTCTGTTATTTATTTCTGTTAACTCTCATCCATGATAGCCTGTTTTCCTTATGTGTTTGGTATTTTCTGATGTGAGTGAACTGTTGTAAATTTATCTCTTGTAATTCTTTGAAGTCTATGGGTTTTTAATTTTTTTATTTATTTATTTTTTGTTTTTAAATTTTTTTATTTTCTTATAAACATATAATATATTATTAGCCCCAGGGGTACAGGTCTGTGAATCGCCAGGTTTACACACTTCACAGCCCTCACCATAGCACATACCCTCCCCAATGTCCATAATTCCACCACCCTCTCCCTACACCCTTCCCCCGGGCCCCCCTTAGTTGGTTTTATGACATTAAGAGTCTCTTTTGGTTTGCCTCCCTCCCGATCCCATCTTGTTTCATTTATTCTTTTCCTACCCCCCTAACCACCCCCCTCACAACTGCATCTCCACTTCCTCATATCAGGGAGATCATATGATAGTTGTCTTTCTCCGATTGACTTGTTTCACTAAGCATAATACCCTCTAGTTCCATCCACGTCATTGCAGGTGGCAAGATTTCATTTCTTTTGATGGCTGCATAGTATTCCATTGTATATATATACCACACCTTCTTTATCCATTCATCTGTTGATGGACATCTATGTTTTAAGTTGGATTCCTGCAGAATGGATTTGCATTTGTTTCTTCCAGGTACCCAGGGACACACAGGTAGCATGAATTTGTGCCTTCAAACTGTAAGAGGACCTGCTTTGTGGCAAGAAACTCAGGGAAATTTCCTACCTTCCTGCCTCCAGCCAGAGCCAAGGCCAAAAGAGGGGGTTTTTTTCCCCCTTATGAGAGAGATAGAGAGCATATGAGAGGAGAGAAGACCAGAGGGAGAAGGAGACTCCCTGCCAAGCAGAGAGCCCACTGTGGAACTCGATCCTGGGAGAGCTGAACGCAGTCACTTAACCAACTGAGCCACCGAGGTGCCCAACTCTAGCACTGTTTTACTTGAAGGGTAGTGTTGCCTGCTAGCATAGAAAAATATAGGACAGAAGTTAAATTTGAATTTCAGAAAACAAGAAATAATTTTTTAGCACAAGAACAATTGGCCCTTGAACAACATGGGTTTGAACTGCACGGATCCACTTTGACACAGATTGTTTTCAATACATACAAGACAGTTCTATAAATGTATCTTCTCTTCCTTATGACTTTCTTAGTAACGGTTTCCTTTCTCTAGCTTACTTTATTTTTTTTTAAAGATTTTATTTATTTATTTGACAGACAGAGATCACAGGTAGGCAGAGAGACAGGCAGAGAGAGAGAGTGGGAAGCAGGCTCCCTGCTGAGCAGAGAGCCCGATGCGGGACTCGATCCTAGGACCCTGAGATCATGACCTGAGCCGAAGGCAGAGGCTTAACTCACTGAGCCACCCAGGCACCCTTCTCTAGCTTACTTTATTATAAGAATACAGTATATCATATATGTAGCATGGAAAATACGTGTTAACTACTGTCTATGTTATGTTTATGTCATTCGGTAAGGCTTCCGGCCAACAATAGGCTAATAGAAAATAGGTTTTGGTAAATTTCTGACGACATGTGAGGTCGGCATCCCTAACCCCCGCAAGTGTTCAATGGCTAACTGTATATCCTTTTTCTAGAGATGGATCATTTGCAGTTCATCCACTATGGGGTCTCCTTTGAGGGTTTTCATTTTACATGGGGTCTCTGACCCTACTCTGTGACTGTTGCACTCCTCCTGCAAATGCTTTTAAGACAGATTTAGCATGTGCTCGCTTTCCTTTCTTTCCTTCCTTCCTTTCTTTCTTTCTTCCTTCCTTCTTTCCTCCTAAGCATTTCCCTTACTTTCCAATTGACCTTTGCTCTGAATAATGGTAGGGGAAAGGTTACTTTTTGCCTAACCTTTATGTGTTGAGTGATACCTAAGGACTTTGTTTAAAGTCCACAATTAGCACAAAGCAAGACTGTATGTCCTCTTTATCTTGCCAATTTGGAACAGTTCATACCTAGGGAAAAAAATGAATTCTTAAAAGTAAATCCAAATTCTATTCAAAGTTTTTGGAAATGAAGAAAAAGACACAATTTAAATCGTTGCCAATCTCCTGGTTTTAAGTTATATGTTTCTATGTTTAAAGAATCTTCTTGGCCAGGGAGTTAAGTTTCAGAGCCTTTCAATTTTTCAGTTAAGAAAACATGCATATGAGAAAATGCAGGTGGTTTTATGAATGACAAACTTACAAGAAGAACCCAAGAACTGAAATGTATATCACAATGAGTACAATAAAAATTGGAATATAAAAGTCGCTATCTTTCAGAACTTTGAAAGTATGGGTTCTATGCCTTCTAACCCATTGCTTGTTTTGTTTTCTTTATATCAGAAAGCTTCCAAGAGTTCTTTGTCACTCTTGTAAAATTTCAGGAGGAATGTCAGTCTTATTAAAATTTATTCTGCTTGGCACATGATGGCCCTATCAATCTCAGTTTGGAGAGATTTTCTCTATTGTATCTTTAGTTACTAATCTATTCCCTTTTCCTTCCTTTTCTCTTCCTAGAATTGCATTAGACTTCTTGAATTGATCTTACATGTCTCTTAACTGGGCAGTCATATTTTCTATCTTTCACTTTTTTTATTCATCTGGAAGCTTATCGTGACTTGTTTTCTTAATTCATAAATATGATCTGAATAAAAAGAAATTCACTTCAGATATACCCACATTCTCGCTTAATAGTTCACATTTCTCTTGTCACAGTTAAGATACATTAATATATACTTTGTAATAATTTTCATTTATATACACTTCGTAATAATTTTCCTAAATTTTATAAAAAGTTTACATGTCGAGAAACAATGATCCAAAGAGCCTGGATGATTGGGAATATTCACATCATCAATAACTCATATAGAAAAAAAGTAACCAGTGGCAGAGTAGGATTAAAATATATGGACTCTGAACTGAGTCTAAATGAGTCCACAGCAGTTAAATAAACTTATCAGCCTACTTCAAAATGGAAACATCCACTTTGAACAAATATATCTTACTTTTCTATATAGCAGTAGCAGTTACTGAATTTTTTAAAAAAATATTTTTTTAAAGATTTTTATTTATTTATTTGACAGACAGAGATCACAAGTAGGCAGAGAGGCAGGCAGAGAGAGAAAGGAAGGGAAACAGGCTCCCTGCTGAACAGAGAGCCCGATGTGGGGCTCGATCCCAGGACCCTGGGATCATGACCTGAGCCGAAGGCAGAGGCTTTAACCCACTGAGCCACCCAGGCGCCCCTAAAAAAAATATTTTATTTATTTGACACAGAGAGAGAGAGCACAAGTAGGGGGAGCAGCAGGCAGAGGGAGAAGCAGTCTCCCTGCTGAGCCAGGAGCCTGATATGGGGCTCGATCTCAGGATCCTGGGATCATGGCCTGAGCTGAAGGCAGCTGCTCATTCACTCAGGTGTCCCTCAGTTACTGAATTTTTAAAAAGAATTTTATTTATTTATATGAGAGAGAGCATGCAAGAGCAGGGAAAGGGACAGAGGGGGTGCAGAGGGAGAGGGTGAAGCAGACTCCTCCCTGAGCTCCTCATGGGGCTCAAGGGACGGATCAAGGGGGTGTTGATGGGAGAGCGCTCCACACAGGGCTCAACCCAGGGCTCGATTCCAGGACTCTGAAATCATAACCTGAGCCGAAGGCAGAGGCATAAGTGACTGAGCCAACCAGGAGCCCGACAGTTATTGAATTTTTAAATATATCTACAGTTATACACTCTTCTCCAAAAATATCAATTCCTAACAAGTACCTAACTTAACAATAAAGGGTAACTATGAAATACATAGACAAATATTGAAAACCGAAAGATACTTAGTGCAACCCCTTCATTTTAGTAATAAGGAAACTGACTCACAAACATTGAATGATTTGCCTAAGATAACACAGCTAGAAATAGGGTATATTTTACCCCTATCTCATTAAAAACCAACTCATTGTCTTAATCATCAGCATGACTGGTGGTTGGTGACAGTAAGATGTAACCTCGGACACAAGCCAAACTTTGAAGAGTAGATGCTTCTCTGAGTTAACCAGAGAACTGGTTAACCAGTTGAGGTTGACTAACTCAACGCTGTAGAGCCCGACTATTACAGACTCCAAGCCTTGGACTCATGAAGGTATTAAATTAGGGAATGGGACACAGCACAGTAAACTGTTAGTGAAAAAAGGACTTTAGGCGGTAACAAACACATATAAATAAAATCACTCCATAATGCGACCTTACAATCTCCATACCAAAACTATGCCTATTTCCTATTTACTTATCTCTCAAAGCTTCCTTCCCTTCTCTGTCTTCTTTCCCCATCAAAATATCCTCGATAACGTTTCAACATGATCAGACCTCCATAATTAATTTTTCACATGGCAGGGGAAGAGATAAAAGGTATAGAGCACATAGGCAATGTCATTTCCCCTTCTTCCAGAATTCCATAGACTTGGTCTTAAGCGTATAATTTGGTAATTTTCTCTACATATTTAATTTAAAGGTAAATCAAGAATGAAGCATTCTTTTCTTTTAAAATAATGATAAGGTTGCTGCATTATGCATGTCACGATCCATAATTTGTAAAAAAAAAAATAATAATAATTTTAAAAAACTTGAAGAAAAACAAAAGGCATTAAACTAACCAAACATTTATAAGACCAGAAGTACCTCTCCCTATGAATCTTGCTAAATAAAGGATTAAATACCTTTAAAGGAATAATCTAGAAATGCCTCTAACTGTGAAATTTACCAGAATTAGGCTTATAAAGTAATAAGAGAATAGCAGAACCCTAACCTCTAGTGCTGTTTTCTTTTTCAAGGATATACTTTGTTCTAAATATGAAACTGTCTTGACATAGGGTTCACTTCCGGCTTTGATTGCATGGCAGTGGTGGGCAATACATCAATAATCGGAAAGGGCTGTTCATTCTCATCATGTTGTCAAAAAGGTAATGAAAACTGAGGATTTCTTGGTGGTATTGATGACATGTGAGTACAGCCAATCTGCAGTTATTCTGGGATCCTATTTTAGGCCCGTGTTGATAATAGGGTCCTCACTGTGTTATTTCTTTAACAATCTCTTATACTTTTGAGTAAGTTGACATTCAATTTGTGAAATTTTTGTTACAGAAATCATCATCTTTAAGTATGAACACATAAAAGTAGACTTCTAGCTTCTTGAGGTTATGGTCTCCTGAATTCTGAACCTTAGGGGTTTGCATCTAGGGCTGCTTAGTTCTTATGTGTAAGGTCGGAAAGTTCCAGCTCACACGGGAATAACTCAGATTATACATTGTGGATAAGGAAGCCAAGGGCCATACAGCTTCAACCCAACATTGAATCAGGCTCTAATGGCTGGTAGGATCTGATCCTTGCACCCCAATATTTGCAGGGCGTTGACTCCTCATTTATACTTCTGTGCCTAGGGCCTTGCCTTTTACTTTAATAGGTTGGAAACTTGGTTACTACTCTTCTTCTCATCCTTCATGGCCCCTACCTGCTGTGAATTGGATTCTCCTCTGTTTCTCCATTTCATCTAGCCCTGTGAATGAATTCCCCCTCTGAATGCCACTGTTCTGTGACCAAGCATCCAACAACCACTCCTAGGCCTCCTTTTCCTTCTGGAACTTTTCCAACTGCCTGGCATTTGGATATTTACCAGCCTGCGGCCTTGCTGAGAGCCCCGTGGCAGATTCAAACCCAGATGTCATTGTGTCTAAATCAAGATGGTGCTTGTCTGCACTAGATCCTACTAGATCCATCTGTACTAGATCCTTCTAGATCTAGCCTTACATTTTTACCATGTTCCCAAAATAAGAGATTTGGTGGAGGAGGCTCTGCAAAGGAACCCACTTAAGAACCCAGGCTTCCTAAACAGTTACCTTGCAGAGGCAAAAGCCAACTCTCTTCCTCAAGTTGATGTCAGTGCTGCTGAAAGCCTCGGTGTTTCTGAGAGGAGATATTCTGTCAGGCCTAGGGCATGGACGCAAAGATGGCCCACCATGGACACAAAAATGACCTTCACATTTGGCAACAAGGGCAGATTTAAAGCTTTCTTGATCCATAAATGAGTCTATAAAAATAACTAGGGGCACCAGTGTGGCTCAACCGCCTGAGTGTCTGACTCTTGGCTTGGGGTCAGACCATGATCTCATGGGTCTGCTTTGGGCTCTGTGCTTAGCAGGGAGACTGCTTGAGGATTCTCTCCCTCCCTTGCCTTCTGCTCCTTCCCCTACTTTCTCTCTCTCTCTCTCTCAAATAAATAAATCTTTATTTTATTTTTCTAAAGGTTTTATTTATTTGACAGGGAGAGAGAGAGAGAGCACAAGCAGGGGGAGCAGCAGCAGAGAGAGAGGGAGAAGCAGGCTCCCCACTGAGCAGGAAACCCCACATCCTAGGACCCTGGGATCATCGCCTGAGCTGAAGGCAGGTGCATAACTGTCTGAGCTACCCAGGCACCCCATAAATAAATCTTTAAAAAAATAGTTAAGTGAGGCTTTGGAATAATACCCTCTAGATGTGGGGATCCAATAGGCATCCAACATCTTGAATCAGTGTCTTTCTGAGGCAAAAGGAAAATAATGCACCTAGTGTATTTTGAAATGAAAGCAGAACTTATTTTGCCACAGAGCTATAACTTAATGTTTTCAGCACAATGTGGATCCCCTTTCTCAATCTTTACTTAGGATGCCCTGGCTATACCTCCCTGTTCAAAGCTACAGAGCACTGACAGCAGAGTCCAGATGGATGATTAAGGCCAAAACTCAAAACTTGCCTTGGATCATACAACTGTTTCAGGTAGAAGCAGAGGGCAGTTCAGCCTAAATCATGCAAATTATTGTCGGTGACAGCCAATAGGATATGCCTCTCAGATCTCCTACTGCGGGAAGCATAATGAGCCTCCAACCCTAGCTGAGGGCCACACTTCTCGGTTCTGCTCCTGGCCAGTGGCTGAACATGGCAGAGATAGTAAGGAGACCATTCCTGAAGGATGGGGGTGCCAATGAGGAGAGAGTTTGGCTCAAGGGTTCCCTTCTAACCTTGCTGAAACTTTCTGAGAACGAGAAGCAGGCTGTGGGCTTTCCTCCTTTCCTCCCTTCCCACCTTCTTCCTTTTCTCCTTCCCTGTCTTCTTCATGGGTCTCAGACCTGCCTCACCATCTAATAGTTCGCCCTGTCTCCTTCTGCTCCCTCCCTACTATCCCTCACATACGTTTTCCCCAGTAAGTGTCTTACATATCCAATTCCTTCTTGGCATCTGCTTCCCGGAGAACCCTGACCAAATCATCATTTAACTATTTTGTTTTGCATGGATAATTTAAAACCAAGCATAATTTCTGAATTCAGGGCCAAGTATCATTCATTAAAAGGAGGGAGAACTAATAATGAAAAAAATTTATGTGAATTATAGCAATCAGTTAACTCTGTTGACTGAAACACAGACAAGAATATACCAGGTCTAGATAACTTTAATTGCTTCAGCAAGGCCCCATAGATTAGAATTAGAAGAAGATTAGATTAGAAGCCCTTGGAAGAGCCAAAAGGAAAAAGGTGGGACCAGTTCTCCTCCTCTCTGTGCACTGGAATGAACGCATGCAGGAATAGTGTGCAACCCAGAAGCCATAGCCCTGTCCCAAAGCTTAACGGGGGATAGATAGGGCTCTGGGGGCCATGTTAGCCCTTTGTCATCAATCCACTCAGCCGCACAGTAAAGTCCGCTGGGCACGGGCTCTACAAGGAGCAGTGTGGTGGGCCCTGAAGAAAATAGAGATCACACAAGAGCCTTGCCCTCAAGGTTGATAGAAGCAGATCCTTCCCAGCCATCACTTTGCATTTTCCCCTTTGCTAGCAACACAGGTGCTCATCAAAGAGCATACCTCTAGAATTCCTAAGTTTCCAGACCATGTCCAGGAATTTACTTGACCCTTATCTCTTATTAAAATTAAAATCTGTCAAATAAATAAATAAAATATTTAAAAAATACATACATACATGGGGTTTGGTTATAGTTTCCTTTCTATTTCTTTTTTTTTTTTAAGATTTTATTTATTTATTTGACAGAGAGAGAGATCACAAGTAGGCAGAGAGGCAGGCAGAGAGAGAGGAGGAAGCAGGCTCTCCCCGCTGAGCAGAGAGCCCAATGCGGGGCTCGATCCCAGGACCCTGAGATCATGACCTGGGTCAAAGGCAGAGGCTGAACCCACTGAGCCACCCAGGTGCCCCTCCTTTCTATTTCTTATTTGTTTGAAATTTGTCCTATTAAAATTAGGCAAAAGTGAAAAATGGTTTCATAGATTTAAAATTTGTTTTCCTTTTTTGTATGGAAATGATCTCAAACTTGTAGAAAAGCTGCAAGAATCTGACAAGTACTAAGGGCATCCATGCTGTTCCTTCATTGTTAACACTTTACCACCTTCCCTTTATCACCTAATTTTTGTATTTTTTACATTTTTTTTCCTAAATTTTGAGGGTAAGTGACACACATTAAGACTTTTTATCTCTACATGCAATCAGTGTTTATTTCCTAAAAACCATACAGTTATTAATTTCAGTAAACTTAACACCATAGAAAGCCTTTGTCTAATCCAATCTGCGGTGGGCACTGGTATCCAGCGCTGTTGGTTAACTCAACAATGTCCTTTGTAGGATTTTTCCTCTAGTACAGGAGTGAGGCTAGGGTCACACTGCATTGAGCGGTCATGCCTCTTTAGTCAAGAACATTTCTACAGCTTTTCTTGACATTTTTGAAACATAGAGCTCCCCCTCTTTTTTTAAAATAGAACGTTCTTCACTTTGGGTTTGGCTAGTGTTGAGTGCATGATGAGATGCACGTGTGCATTCTTGGCCACAATACTACACAGATGTTGTACCTTTCTCAGCATAGCGCCTCTGGGCATACCTGACACCCTTCTGTTCTCCATTGGTAATGTTGATTTCGATCAGGCGAGGCGTCCAGGCAAGGTGTCCACTTTCTCCATTGTCTAATTGCTCTTTTCTTTCCTTTTTGCAACTAATAAGCATGTTGGGAGGAGACACTTTAAGACCAAGCTCCTCATCAAAATGCCTAGATTAAGCATCTATTGACGACTCTTTCCCAACATGAATGTCCAACTCCAGCACACCTTCACACAGACCAGTGAGCCCTGAGCAAGGGTCCTCCTTATCCCCAGTTATTGTTTCTCTGTATTATATCCCCAGTTATTTATTTCTCTCTTTATTATTAGTTATTACCTATTATTATCCAAATGGACTGATTACTATTTTTCCAATGATTTTTAAACATTATTAATTATTTTGGTGCTCAAATTTTTCTGGATTTGGCCTATGGATACCCCACCAGGCTGGCTCCTTTGTCTTTATGATATGCCATAGGGTTTTTTTTTTAAAGACTGCATTTTTTTTTTAAGATTTTTTTTTAATTTATTTATTTGTCAGATAGAGAGAGAGCACAGGAGCGAGCACAGGCAGATAGAGTGGCAGGCAGAGGCAGAGGGAGAAGCAGGCTCCCTGCCAAGCAAGGAGCCCGATGTGGGACTCGATCCCAGGATGCTGGGATCATGACCTGAGCCGAAGGCAGCCGCTTAACCAACTGAGCGACCCAGGCGTCCCTTAAAGACTGAATTTTTAATAATAAATTCTGTTATTATGGGGAAAAAGTAAAAGCAGATTTTTAAAAATGCCAATTTTATCTGAAAGAATTTCAGACTGCTTTGTTGTTGCTTGGATTGTATTGCTTATAGTCCTTTTGGTTATAAAGGTTCTTTCCTTCAATAAATAAGAACTTCTGAACATACATAGTGCATCATAAGTGCAAAATTCTATTAAGACACAAAGGAAAGGTAAAAGAAGTATAAACTATGGTCTTCCTTACATTAAGGAATTGATAATATACCTTTAGACAGAAGATCTCTGTGGGCTCTTTGCTTTTTGTTGTTGTTTTTTTTTAAGATTTTATTTATTTATTTGACACAGAGAGAGATAACAAGTAGGCAGAGAGAGAGAGAGAGAGAGGGAGAAGCAGGCTCCCCTCGGAGCAAGGAGCCCAATTCGTGGCTCAATCCTAGGACCCTGAGATCATGACCTGAGACAAAGGCAAACGCTCAATCAACTGAGCTACCCAGGCGCCCCTCTGTGGGCTCTTTGAATGTTGAATAATAAATCAAGGCAAAGCACATACAAAGATAGTCAGAAGTTAAGTAAAACCTCTTACTTCTTTTTTGTTAAATTAAAAATTAATTAACGTATAACATATTATTAGTTTCAGAGATAGAGTTTAGTGATTCATCAGTTGCATAAAACACAACCCACTGAGCCACGCAGGCATCCCGTGAAGTGCCCTCCTTAACACCCATCACCCAGTTACCCCGTCTTCCCACCCTCCCCTCGAACAACCCTCAGTTTGTTTCCTATAGTAAGAGTCTCTCGTGGTTTGCCTCCCTGTTTTCATCTTATTTCATTTTTCCTTCCTTCCCCCTGTTTTATTTTGTTTTGTTTCTTTAATTCTACATATGAGTGAAATCATGTGACATTTGTCTTTCTTTGGTTGACTCATTTTGTTTAGCATAATACCCTTAGCTCCATTCACATCATTGCAAATAGTAATATTCCACGATAGATAGGTAGATAGATAGATAGATAGATAGATACCATATCTTCTTTATCCATTCATCTCTTGATGTACAGCTGGGCTCTTTCCATAGTTTGGCTATTGTGGACATTGATGCTATAAACATTGGGGTGCAGGTGTCCCTTCAGATCACTGTTTGTATCCTTTAGATATATGCCTAGTAGAGCAATTGCTGGGTTGTGGGGTAGCTCTGTTTTCCAGAGTGGCTGCACCAGCTTGCAGTCCCACCAACAGTGTAGGAGGGTTCCCCTTTCTCTGCACCCTCACCAACATCTGTTGTTTCCTGACTGGTTAATTTTAGCCATTCTGACTGGTGTGAGGTGGTATCTCATTGTGAAAACCTCCTGCTTCTAATGAATTGCGAGGGAAACCAAACTAATTTGACCTGGTGCCGGCCCTGCCTGCCTGAGCTCTTGCAGGGGCTGTAGACAGCCTGGGTTTCAGCCTAGGTTTCCAATCTCCCCTGTGCCCAGGGAAGCATCTGAGAGGTGCTAGGGGGCAGAAGATAAGCAGGGACTCTTCTCCAAAGCCAGTGTGAACATCTGCAGATGCAGACGGCTGACATGGTGTTTGCCTGTGGTTTCAGTTGTACTCTGGGACTCACCCACTGCAAGACTGAACGATTGAAGAGAAGGAGCTTGTCTTGATCCATGTCCCGTGCCTTCTATCGTCCCTAGCTTCTTTATCTTGAGAGGCTGTTTAAGTCCCACCTTCCCAGTTATAAACTTCATACTTAAACTACTTAGGTGAATCCTGTTCTCCTAGTAGAATGTGACTTCTCAGTTTCTTATTTATTTGCCACACACTTGTGTATTTCCTGTGAACTGGGCACTCTGCTTCACAAATACCAACTTGTTTGATCCTCATAACAAGCCTATGAAGCAGGCACTATTATTTTTCCCTGACAGGCACAGAGGTCACTTGCCTACGTCACAGAGTCAGTAAGTAGTGGAGCCACTAATCCTATCAGATCAGAGCCCCAACCTTAGGATCTCATTTCATCTTTTTTCCTTCTAGTTTTACTGAGATGTAATCGACATGCAGCACTATAGAAATTTAAGGTACATAGCATAATGTTCTTCCATATACCGTGAAATGATCGCCACAATAAATTTAGTTAACATTCATCATCTTGTATAGAAAGGAAGGAAGGAAAGAAGGGAGGGAGGAGAGAGGGAGGGAGAAAGAAAGAGAGAGAGGAAGGAAGGAAGGAAGGAAGGGGAAGGAAAGGAAGGAAGGAAGGAAGAAAGAAAGAGAGAGAGAAATGTGTTTTCATGTTTTTTCCTTGTGGTGAGAATTTCTAGGATTTACCTCCCTAACAGCTTTCCTGCATATCCACGGCAGTGTCAGCTTTAGTCATCGTGTTGTACATCACGTTCCTAGCCTTTATTTACCTTATAACTAGAAGTTTGTGCCTTTTGACCACTTTCTCCAATTCCTCTACCCTCCACCGCCTCATGGAATCTTAATTACTTCCATAAAGTCTTCATTTCCAAATAAAGTCACATTGGGGGTGAGGGCTTCCACAAAAGAATGTTGGGGGATTCAAACACTCAGTCCGTAACAGAGACCAAAATAACCCTAACACTACTCTAGCTGTTATCATCATCTTGTGTGGCACGATGAATGCAGTGTCTCTTGCCCTGGGCTTTGAAGGAGATGCCTGCTACGAATCTTTTTCCAAATTAAAAAAAAATAACATATATATATATATATATATATTATCTCTCTCTGTCATGGGAACTTGCCCAAGTTATTTATTTATTTATTTATAAAGATTTTATTTATTTATTTGACACAGAGAGAGAGATCGCAAGCAGGCAGAGAGGCAGGCAGAGAGAGGGGAGGAAGCAGGCTCCCTGCTGAGCAGAGAGCCCGATGCGGGACTCGATCCCAGGACCCTGAGATCATGACCTGAGCCAAAGGCAGAGGCTCTAACCCACTGAGCCACCCAGGCGCCCAGCCCAAGTGATTTAATCTGGCTAAGCCTCAGGTTCCCCACCTGAAAATGGGGATAATAATACCTATTTCGTAGGGTTGTAGTAAAATACAACACAAAATTCATAATCTGGTACTAACCACACAGTGGCTACTCAGGATACCTTAGTTGCCCGTTTTGACTTCTCTCCAAACAATGGTCACCATACAGTGGGTCTGTCCCAGCAACTCGGCAACAGCAGCATTCTCCTTCCTGACTGTCGACCCCTATCCATCACATTGTAGGGGATATTCTAGTTTGGCTCCCTCTGCCCCATTCCACTTACTTGAGTGGTCCTCCCTCTAGACACTAGCAAGGTGGGGATCTGCCCCTGCAGCAGCAGAAATCTCATTTTTCTGAGGCGGGAGTAGCTGAGGGGCAGGGTGAGGGCATCTGTTCTGTGGTCTGAACCACAGCAAAGGCGGTGCCCCTCAGAGCCCACAGCGGGGCAGTAGCTCCCAGGGTGTCTGGATTCATGACTGGAACTGAGAAGGTGGTTCCCCTGTGGTTCTGTGATGTTGGCCTCACTACAAGTTTGTTCCGAAAGCTTGGTCAGAGTCTGCCCCTAGAATAGTCCAACTCCCAGAGAAAGAAAGAACAGTGGGCACTAGAGGCTGGGGGCAGGAGGGGAGTGGGGAGCTGTTTAATGACAATAGAGTTTCAGTTTGAGATGATGAGAAAGTTCTGGAGGTGGATGGTGGTGTTGGTTGCACAACACTGGGAAGGTCATTACACTAAACTACACTCACAGTTCCTTTGAGTCAAGAATCTGAGAACAGCTTAGCTGGCTGATTCTGGCTTGGGGTCTCTCTGGAGGCGAAAGTGTACACTGAGCCATATGCTGAAAAATGGTTAAATGGCCACTATTATATATATTTAAACACAATATTAAAAAAACGAATAAAAATAAAGAAGTGCCATCATTTCTGCCAAAATCTATTGGCTAGAAGTCAGTGACTAGATCCAGCTCACACTCAAGGAGAGAATTAAGTTCTTCCTCTTGAGGTAAGGAGCAAAAAAGACTTTGTGGATTTATTTTTCAAACCATCACACCTTTCAAAGTCTTCCATTTTGGAGTGGACATAATGGGTATAAAGATAGAAAAACAAATAAACTGCTCGCACAAAGTACTTGTGGAGCCAACTTAAGAGTCTCCTCCCTCTATCCCCTGCCCCCACGCATACTCTCTCACTTAAAAATTTTTAAAAATAAAAAAAATCGTTAGAATACTGATAAAGAGATAAGATATTTCGTCCAAACTCAGTGAGTTAAGATTCTTTTAGAAAGATATTCTAGGGGCACCTGAGTGGCTCAATGGGTTAAAGCCGCTGCCTTCGGCTCGGGTCATGGTCCCAGGGTCGTGGGATCGAGCCCCGCATTGGGCTTTCTGCTCTGCGGACAGCCTGCTTCCTCCTCTCTCTCTCTCTGCCTCTCTGCCTACTTGTGATCTCTGTCTATCAAATAAATAAAATAAATAAAATCTTTAAAAAAAAAAAAAAAGAAAGATATTCTACCTTTGGGACGCCTGGGTGGCTCAGTTGGTTAGATGACTACCTTCAGCTCAGGTCATGATCCTGGAGTCCCCGGATCGAGTCCCTCATTGGGCTCCCAGCTCCACTGGGAGTCTGCTTCTCCCTCTGAACTTCTCCTTGTTCATGCTCTCTCTCACTGTCTCTCAAGTAAATAAATAAAATCTTTAAAAAAAAAAAAAAGGGAAAGATATTCTACCTTTAATGATTTCAATTCAAAGTACCTAGTGACTGTATTAGGAGTTGTAGCCACACATTATACAAAGATTGTAATCTGTATAGACTGTAATTCAGTTGTTACTCAGTTTTTTTTAATTGCTAGGTATATATAGAGACCATACTCTAGAGCGGCTCTTAATAAATTCTCCTGTGATCTCCATACACTTACCACTGTGAACTCCTCAGTCACAGAATGAAATGAGAGTGGTCATAGGCCTAGCCAGAGGGGGCTGGGGCAGATTATAAGCAGAAGCAGGGACACCTGGGTGGCTCAGTTGGTTAAGCATCTGCCTTCGTTCGGCTCAGGGTCAGGATCCCAGGGTCCTGGGATCGAGCCCTCATCAGACTCCTTGCTCAGCTGGGAGTCTGCTTCTCCCTCTGCCTGCCTCTCCCCTGCTTGTGCTCTCTCTCTCTCTCTCTCTGACAAATAAATAAATAAAATATATTTTTTAAAAAAGCAGAAGCATCTACCTGCTGTTTTACTGAAGCCCTTACAGTGCCCTCCAGTTACTAATGCCCTGTGAGCTGCACAAGATCATAAGCAAATAGAGAAGACCCAAATGTTAACATTTTCCACTTCTTTCCGAAGTAATGTGCTAACATACATGCTCTTAATAAGTTCTCTCTCCCGGGGCACCTGGGTGGGTCAGTGGGTTAAAGCCTCTGCCTTCAGCTCAGGTCATGATCCCAGGGTCCTGGGATGGAGCCCCACATCGGGCTCTCTGCTCAGCCCCACATCGGGGTCTCTGCTTTTCTCTCTCTGTCTGCCTCTCTGCCTATTTGTGATCTCTGTGTGTCAAATAAATAAATAAAATCTTTAAAAAATGTTCTCTCTCTTTTTTAAAAGATTTATTTATTGATGAGTGAGCAAGAGAGAGTGGTGGGAGGGGCAGAGGGAGAGAGAGAAGCAGACTCCTGGCCGACCACACACAGAGCCCAACACGGGACTCAATACAATGATCCTGAGATCATGGCCTGAGCCAAAACAAGAGTCAGCTGCTTAACTGACTGAGCCACCTAGGCGCCCCAATAAGTTCTGTTAAGTGGCTTAATTTTTTCTGTGTATGATGAGGTTTCTTTCTGTCTGTCTGATTTAGCCATCTATTTCTTCACGTACAAGGGATCTTCCACTTTGGGAAAGCTTAGGTTTTGCCACTTCGCTTTCACAAAAGACGGAAGCTAGCTAGTCCCTGTTCTCGCTAACTGAAAGGGATCCAAAGAGGATCCCTTTTACCAGAAAAGGTGAAAAGCCCAAATAGCTTGGAGCATTTGTCTTGCAACAAGCCCGAAAGAGAGAGTGAGAGAGAGAGAGAGATGCTGCATAGCCCCGGCGCAGGCCTGCCCTTCCCTGGGTCCCCACTGGGCATTTCAGCCTCCAGCAGCCAAAGCTAAAACGGTGTCTGTGAGCACCTGTGCTGTTCTCTTGATTTATTTTGTGCATCCTTTAGCAAGAGGTGTCCTAAGATCATGTCAGAAAAGCCTACGAGAGGTGATTCTGGTAGTCTGGAACACCCCCAGAATTTCCATACACGTGAATGGTAGTTGCTCTTTGCTTTACTCCCTTTTGCTTACAAAATTTTTCCTAGGAACCCTTTACTTTTGGAGAGTGGCGGAAACCTGTAACTTCCTTTCGCTTCTGAGAGACCAAACTGTTTCCAATGTAAGCTAACACTCTCTGGGCTTTTTTGTAATATTGTATCTGCTTTCCTTCCTCTTCTTTTTTCTTTCCCCAGAGTATATTACAGAAGTTTTAGCTATTTCTCAATATTAAGTAGTTGCTTTCTGGGGAAAGGAATCAATCAGCAAGAAAATAAGCTTAAAAAAAAGAAAAAAAGGATCAGGGCGCCTGGGTGGCTGTCTGTTAAGCGGCTGCCTTCAGCTCTGGTCATGATTCTGGCGTCCTGGGATCGAGCCCCGCATAGGGCTCCCTGCTCAGCGGGGAGCCTGCTTCTCCCCCTCCCTCTGCCTGCTGCTCCCCCTACTTGCTCACACTCTCTCTCAAATAAATAAATAAAAACTT
>RCUC01133316.1:0-40426 GCA_003697995.1 Taxidea taxus jeffersonii | reverse complement strand
AACTGCCTGCCTGGACATCCATTTCCAGGTGCCTCTCTGTGTCTGTGTCAGGCCTTGCTTTGGTTTTCCCACTGGATCTTGAGTCCCTCAGAATCTAAATCACAGGGAGTGGAGCCTGGACAGCTGCATTTCTGAGAAGTTCCCCAGGAGAACCCAACTGCTCCCTGAATGGCAGGAACTGTG
Organism: Taxidea taxus jeffersonii; assembly: GCA_003697995.1. NCBI lineage: Eukaryota > Metazoa > Chordata > Mammalia > Carnivora > Mustelidae > Taxidea > Taxidea taxus. The sequence continues at coordinate 40,243 of RCUC01133316.1, read as the reverse complement.
TCTTATGGGTGACCCTAGGTAAATGCTCTTAGAGTCAACAGACGCGTGAATGGATGAACCATCAGCGAGAGGGCCTTGACATCCTACAGTGAAACCCAGCAGGCTGGACCGATTCTGTTTCCAGAGCAGCCCAGTGCTGGGCCGGCTGCCTCAGTCACCCGAGAGGGGTCTTTAAGGTGCAGATTCCCAGGTCCAGCCTTGGTGACTGATTCAGAAGGCCTGCGCTGGGGCCATGCATGGTTCTGTGCAGGGACGATTCCGTGCTTTGCTGAGTCAAGGCACCTGTGGGTTCTGAGGGCTGTAGGTTCTCCCAGCTCTGCCAGCTTATAACTCTATCATGGAAGGACCTTGTCCTCAGCCACAGGCCCTTGCACATCCTGCCCTACAGGGTGAGGTGGGGCTTCTGGGTGCCAGGTCATGAGGTAGAGTTTCTGGGTAGTGGTGGCAGCTGCTCCCCTCCTACAATTGGTCGGAATTAAAATGTCCTGCTGTTTTGAATTCATAGGCAAGTGTCTTTATTACAGCTTGTGTCCCAACAACGTGGAGGCCTGTGCCTTCAGATTTGCTTTGGGTTGTGGTCTTGGGCTCCCTGCCAGCCCCTTGGGAGGGGAGTGATGGGCAACAGCTGTTCTCACCCCAGTAGAGCGCAGGGATCAAATGCCAGGCTTCGACTCCAGAAGCATCTGCCCCCAGAAGCATCTGCCCCTTTCCGTTGTCTGCCCCTCCCGGGACTTAGGGGAATGATTAGCACCAAAAGGAAGGGTCCTCCTTCACTCCTGTCTCCTTGCTGCCTGCAAATCTTCCAGATGGCTTTTGTGGAAGGTGTAGTCTTACTCGTGACCTGTGCAAGGCTGCTGTGTGATAGAGGTCCCATTACGGTGTCAGAGGGGCCTCCTTCATTCATTCTTGGCCTGAGCAGGGAGTGACTCTTCAGAGCCAGGCCAGTGCTAGACATGTGACTTGGCTGGCCCTGCTCCAGATGGCTCATTCCTCGCTGTCATCTCTTGTGTGTGCTGTGGGTGTGTGCCTCTTGGAGGGGAAGGGGAGGGATCTGGAATCCTAGAGGGGATCTTGCAAAGCCTGGGGGTCAGGGAGGAGGGTGCTGGGTGGGCTGGCGAGAGGGGTGGAATGCTCCAAGGCTCGTCTAGGGTGACCGTCACTTAGGTCACTGTCTTCTTTGTGACTGGGACTGGGGTGGCGATTTGCTTCCTTCTGATATCTCTGTGCCTGTAGAGTCTTGCCTTCTGGGTGGGTCTGGAATGGTTCCTCACCGGGTATTTTTATATTCCCTGGAAGGGCTTTCGGCCACTTCATTCCATCCTCCTGTTTCCTCAGCGTCTCAGCTCCTGAAGCTTCAGGTTCTGTGCCCTGGGCCCTTAGACCTAGCTGCTGTGGGCCTCCTCATTCCAGCCAGGTCTCCTCTTGTACACCCGGCCCCCCAGGACCCACAGCACTGGCTGTGACGTGCACTCTGGAGCTTACTCACTGTGGAACCTCTGAAAAGTTGTTAACCTCTCCCCAAGCCCCTGTGCTTTCTTGTCTTTTGGGTTATTATGAAGGGGGAGGGCACACTAACCTTTGTGAAGCCCTGTGCTGGGTTCTTCACTTGCACTGTTTCACTGAATCCCCACGGAAGTCCCATGAGGTAGACACTCATGGTGTCTTGCTTTACAGGTGGGGAAACTGAGGCACAGGAGTCCTTTCCAATCTCTCATAGCTGCTAAGTGGCAAAGGTCAAATTATCCAAGGCTTCAGTTGATTATCTCTGTTGCGAATGTGTTTATAATTCACAATATAGATGTTATAGTACTAAATGGAAGATCATAGTATTGCAGAATTATGGTATCATGGAATCACATCTCTCCTGTGTTTCACTTAGGTGAACTAAACTAGAAGCTCTTAGAAAAAAGAAATAAATATTTAATCCTGCTGTTCCACTGAAGTGTGCGAATGTTCGGGAGGGTCCCCCAAGCTAGCCCCACATCCCACATGCCCCAGATAGTGTGGAGCAGCCCTACTATGGTGAGTCTGACCCAACCACAGACTTGACCTGGAGTGCATTTGAACACACAACAACATACTCTAGCTCTGGGCTCTTCTGGCTCCTGGAGGGCTCTTTTGGAGCCCCTCTCCATTAGGCACCTTCCTGAGGGGCTTTCCAGGGAAATTTTGGACTCTGCAGGATGTTCCCACTAATGTTAGAATTTTCTCTGCAGGGTCAGAGGGCTGCAGTTGGTCCTCCCCTTTGCAGGGTCTTTCTCAGCTGACACGTGGGGTCAGAGCACAGAGAGGGAGCTACGATTTAGCCAGAGAGTTTTATTTTATGGGGGTGTCCGGCTGCATATTTACTCAGGTGTCAGAGCCTCGGGGTGTTGGAAGTTTGGAAGCCTGGACCCAGAAGTCAGACAGACCCAGCTTCTCAGTCCCTGCCATTGCGTTCCAGGTGCTGGAGGTTGACCTAGCTGCTGAAGCTGGAGCTCTTTTCCTGCTCTGCAACACGTGGATGCCAGTGTGCCTCTCACGGGGAACTGTTGTGACTTAATATGGGTATAGAGTAGGTCTTGATAGGTCTTGTTCATCTCCTCCCCTAACTTAGAGCCCCATAGATTCCCATGAATCTTAAATTGTCTCCCAGTGGCTAGCTATGTACAATTTCATGAAATGTGATTTCTGGTTGGACTTTTAGGAGAGCTCACCTTTCTGCAGGTGTTTTGAAGCCCTCTCTGGGCATCTGGTGTGCTGTACTGGGCACTGGTTCTTGCAGGTAAGGAATAAGGAGGCAAGCCGGACTACTGTGCTCCTGCTGAGTTAGCGAGTGTGAGGTGTGTCAGTGTTCTGTGAAGTTCATTTTAACAAATGCCCTGGTTGGCAAAGGAACGGGTCAGAAAATCTTTGCCTGTGTTATGCTCAACTGGGAAAATTGCCACAAGGCTTTTTCTGGGACCATTTTCTATGACTGTTGTTTCCCTTTTGGTCTTTTGTTTGAGGGAAGAGGGACAGTGTACGCGTGCCCTGGTTTTCCCTTGTACTTGCTAGTTCTGGGGGCCTGGGCGAGTCACATAAGCCCTCTGCATGTCCATTTCCTCATCTGTGAGAAGGAGATGAGAGCATTACAACATTGTTGAGAAGGCGAAATGGAATCAGAGCATCTGAAGCCCTCTACAGTGTGCCGGGGACATGGGAAGGCCACTGTCACTGTTGCCCATGGTGAAGAGGAGGAGGACAGTGAGGGCTGTGGTGACCCCTGGGCCTCCTGTGCCCTCCTTCAGACAGGCTGTTCTGGGGCAGCATCCATCTTCTATCGGGCAGCACAGATGGGAGACCCGGATGGCTCTGACCACGGTGCCTTATCCCTCCTACCATTGCTCCTCCGCGAATGGGTAAGCGTGCTCTCTGTCCACCAACAAAAATGTACCAAGTGTCCACTAAAGTCATTATTGGAGAGACCTGGAGAGAGGCAGGCGGGTGGTAGGGGTTTCGTACGAAGCGAGGTTTTTCAAACTTTGTTGTTGCGTTGAAACGATAGAGTATGAGAACTTACTCCGGCATAAGAATCATGGGAGTAGGGATGCCCTGGCTGAACTCAGAACACCCTCTGGTGTAAGTACAGGCAGCCTGGACAGGACTTGACCACCGGTGGTATCCCCACTGGCCCCTCGTTCTAGACCCTGGGATGTGAGCTCGCACTTGGGAGACTGGAGGCTTGTGGTGAGGCCCCTGAGAACTGGCTTAATCTCCTGTCCATGCCTCCCCAAACAAGCTTGCTGTGCCCACACTCGCAGCCTTGACCTAGATGGTGAGAACGGGTGCTGTTACCTGTCTCTGTGGCACACTCGGCTCAGCCTCTCCATGGCATGAAGGCACGTGGAGAGCCAGCTGCCTAACCAGGAGGCTGCCTGGCATGAGGGCAAGTGTGGAGTTCAAACTACTTGTTGGAGCAGGTATGAAAATGGCATCAGCCTGTTGCATCCATTTCCTCGCTGAAGCACCTTGACTTTGTGTCTGGGGCTGTGGCACCTGAGTTGTTGGGTCTCTAGGGTACAACTTTCTTTGATGGAATGATGTAGGGCTTGGGTGGGTGCTATGGGGTTTTTGCCTCTTGGGCCTTCATTTTTCTGTGATGCTGGGGTGGCCGGCTCCCCGTGGTTATTTCTTCAGCTGTGTGGTGTTGGCATCCGTGATGTCCTGATTCTGTAGCAGGTTCGCATCGTCCTTCGTTGGCGTGGAGAGGTGCTGTCCACTGGCTTGTTCGTTTGTTCAGCTACTGTTATACCTGTCAGTGTGTTCATGGTTTGGGTGTCAGGAAATCTGGTGCAGCTGGGGAGACGCTTCCACACCTGTGGGTGGGATTAGGATGAGGGAAGAGTGTGGAGGGAGTGCTAGCGGGTCACTGAGGGGCTCTGGGAAAAGCCGAGGGCACACGAATGGTGGAGTGAACAAAGTGTCTCCCAGTGAGTAGTTGTGGGGATCTCATTTCCAAATTCTTGCCCCAACAACTTGCCCCCCCACACCGTCCTGCCTAGGAGGTCCACAGAGTCTGGTCTCCAGGGAGGATAGAGTAGACATACAAGTAACAGTGGATAATGCCAGCCACTCATGAGTGCCTCTTCTTGGCTGAACCCCAGCATAAATTATGTCATCTAACTTGGCAGTGCACAGCCCATCAAGAGAAGGTACTGTGGTATTCTAGCCCTCCTCCTACTTCCTTCTACTCTCTTCTCACTCTCGTGACCTCTGTTTCCTCCTTGCGGTTACTTACGCCATGCCCTTCACCCAGAGCAATCCTGGATTGTTGGCCTGGCAATCTCTTATTCCTCCTTCAAAACTCAGTCTAAGCAGTGCCTCCTCTGAGAAGCCTTCCATGATTCCCTCAGGCTGATGTAGGTGCTGATCCCCTTGTAACTGTATATCTCTCTATTGCTCTGGTCTCACACTGTACTGTAATGATACTTTTTTTTTTAATTAAAAGAAACTTTGAAACAATTTTAATAACCTTCAAAATAAAAACACTTTCTTTGTGTGTTCTCATAAAGATCTTGGGGGTACAGATATAACTGAAGCCTATCTTAGACCTCCAGCCAGCCCCAAGTTCCTCCTCAGAGGAAGCCAGTTAAAAGTAACGTCTTCTCGATAGTGTGCCTGCTCCTGGGCACAGGCATTTTCTTCTGTATCCACACAGACGCTGGAGCCAATCTGTGAGAGGATGAGGGTGAGTGGATGGCACAGGTACCTGATTGTGGGGCAGGCTTGAGGGGAGGGAGTACATGGGCTTGAGCCAGCCGCCACATGATATGCTGGGGACTGCAGGACTGCTGATGTCATTATCTCTGCTTCAGTTTAGTGGCTTCAGCCGCCCTCCAGGGTGGTGGCCTTGGTACTAGCCAAGGTCTCTAGGTCACAATTCTTGGCCATCGAGGAGGTGAGGTCATCTGGGGCAGGTGGCTTGGGACTTTGTGGTCACAGACTGAGTTGTCCAATCAGCCTTCAACTCTGGCGTTGGCTTTGACCCTGAGATTGGCAGGCAAAAAAAAAAAAAAGTATCCATCTCTCTCCCTATTCTGATAAAAGCCTAGAGGACAAATTCTGGCTGTTTTTTACTGATAAATGTTTATAAAGCCCCCTGGATGCCAAGCATGATGCAGAGCAAGGAATATGCAGAGCTTGGGCAAATCTTTCCAGAGGGTGTGTCCTCCTTTGAGGTCTGAGGCTGAAAAGATCTTATTTGGTGAAGAGTCTTGATTTGTTATTTGTGTACTGGTGAGGGGTTTTATAACATATTAAAAATGTGTGTGTGTATGTATTTTTTGTGATCAAGCATGTCACAGTGTGTATTAAACACCAATAATACACCTAACTCTGGCTTTTGGGTAGGGCATAGGGAAGCAGAGTGTGATGTGGTTCATGATCGTGGGCTCTCGAATCAGATCGGATGGGTTCAAATCCCATCCTTCCTGTGATGAGCTTTGGGACCTTCAGCAGGTTCTTTAGCCATTTTGTGCCTCAGTTTCCTCTATTCAAAAGAGGGATCATGATAGCATCCACTTCAGTGGCTGGGAGAAGAGGAAATGAAATAATGCATGAGACATGAAGCAGGGACTCATGAAGCAGGGACTCAACAAAGGCTGTTAATGTTAGTAGTAGTTCTTAATTAGCATAAGAAGTTCACATCAGTAAGAATTGAATGTACAAGATCTGATTTCTGTTTTTGTGTTTGCAGTCTTTGGGGGGAGCTTAGATTAAGGTACTCAGTATGACTAAGAGTTAGTATGTGACAGTAGCAAGGAAGTCCAAATTCTTTGTTTTGTATTGCACGTCCTACAGGAGCTGGGGGGAGCTCCTGGGAGGAGGTGGGGCTCCCTGTGGACATGTCAGATGGGTGAAAGGAGGGGGAAGGACCACGGGGCAGGTGTCAGGGAAACATTCCGGGCCAGTTGGGTGGGCAGTGATTGCCAGGGTAGGGGGCGATGAGGGGGCCAGCTGGGATCTGCTTCATCCAGAGGTGAAATGATACATGTCTGTGCAGTGGAAATGGAATGAGAGAGGCAGAGAAGCTACTGCTTCTCTTCCTCCTCTTCCTCCTTTGTTTTAAATACATTTTTTGTATTTTTATAACTATTGGCCTGGAATTGTAGGATGCAAAGTTGGGGGATTTAGCGTGGCTGTGGTGATTTATAGAAAACAAACTTGCATCATCCTTATCTGTTGAGAGGATTACTGAGAACTTGAGTGGAGTGGGGGGGGGGCTGTAAACAGATACAACTAGTTGTTACAAAATTCCTAAAGCTTCTTATTAAAGCATAACATACCCGCAGAAAAGGGCACAGATCATAACTGTAGCTTGATAGATTGTCACAAACTGAGCACATCTGTGTAAACAGCACCTAGATTAGGAAACAGACCCTTGGCCAGCACCCCGAAAGCTCCCTCATGCCCTCCTCAGCCTCTCCTCCCCCAACCACAACTGCTGTCCCAACCGCTACACTCTTGTTTGTGGGGTCTTGGCCTCAGCATCTTCTCATGAAGAGCAACCTCTTTTGCGGCAAGTAGTTGTAGCTCCTCAGTTCTCATTGCTGTGAGTGACCACCATTTATTTCATTCATTCTACTGCTGGTGAGCGGTGGGGTCCCTTCTGGTTTGGAGCTTAGGTTAGGTCAAGTAATGGCCCCTTAAAAGATGTCCATGACCCAGTGACAGGTACCATTTACTAGTAATGCCTGTGAGTAAATTAACGTGGCAGAGAGACTTAGTATAAATGTTAGTTAAGGATCATGACATGGAGAGATGATTCTGAATTATCTGGATGGGACCATTGTAACAAGGATCCTTACAAGAGGGAAGAGGGAGGGTCCAGTTCAAAGAATGAGACATGGAAGTGGAAGCAGAGGTGAGAGAAGAGATTTGAGATGTTACATTGTTGGCTCTGAAATGGAGGAAGGGGCCAGGAGCTGAGGGATGCAGGTGGTTTCCAGAAGGTGGGAAGGACAAGGGAATGGGTTGTATTCTAGAGTTTCCAGAAAGAATACAGCCCTGCTGACCCATTTTAGACTCATTTCTGACCTCCAGAACTATAAGAGGATAAATTTGTGTTGTATGCCACTGAGTCTGTGGTGATTTGTTACAACAGCAATAGGAAACTAATAGAGAACACATAGAGTTACGCATAGTACTACTGAGAACATTCTAGAAAATGTCTCCTGGTGCACATATGGTGCTAGGAGCAAGTGCCAGTATTCCCGCCGTTCTCAAGGGCTGGTAGACTCACCTTTGCTCCCACCTACAGTATGGTGAGAGTTGTAGTTGCTGTATATCTTCACCAACACTCGGTGCTTCCTGAGAAGAGAGATTTTTCAGTGCAGAATTAACAGGGCTTGGTGTCCAAAGGACACAGTTGTGCCTTACAAGAAGTTGGTGCTCAGCAAATGCTGGTCCATGCTGATCCAGCCAGCCGAGGAGAGGAATGAGGAAGAGGTGGTGCCAAGAGTTTAGCTGGGGTGAATTGGAATTTCATTTCCATGGAAGTGACTGGGATGGAAACTCCTGAGTCACATTAGATTCATACAGAACTTATCAGCTTCAGAGTTAGAACGCCACTGATCTTTGCTACTCTATGTTTGAGCAAGGTTGAGTGGTGGATATCGTGCCCCAGCAGAAAGCCTGTGCTGTTCGGCTTGGCTGCTCAGAGTTTGAAAACTGCCGTCATGCAAGCGCTGTGACTTTAGGCTGCTCACACCCTTCGGAGCTCCGGTTTTGGCGTCTGTAAAATGGGCGTCGTCCTGCCTTCCCTGTGGGGCCGTGGGTGGATGAGAAGCCTCTGGGTGTGAGCCCGGAGTTTACTGCCTGCACACAGGTAGCTGTGGTTATTTGGGACAATGACATTAGGATAATAAATCCCTTTTATGGAAGTTGGCAACCCTGGCTTCGGAGTGTTCAGGGGCTGACTGTCTTGGGGTGGGTCTGAGAATATCACCCACTGGTTGGCATCCAGAGTTGGTGGGGTCAGGCTCATGGTCCACCCTCCTAGGGCTTTATAGACACTGTCTCCCCATAGCCCCCCATTCCTGAAACTGCTTTAAAGCTATTCATTCATAATTTGTTTGTTCATTCCTCCAGCCATCACTGAGCTTTACTATGCACATTATAATGTAGTGATTAGGGGCACGGATTCCCAGATCACATGCTTGGTTCAAATCTCAACTTTACTGTTTTGCTGTCTGTATGGCATATGGCCAGATCTTCTTTGTGCCCAGTTTCCTGATTTGTAAAGTGAGCAGTATCTGCATCCCTGGCTAATGTGAGAAATGGATGAAAAAATCCATGACAGTGCCTGGCCTTGGGCACCCCTCAGAGCTGGGGTACAAGAGTTGGGTGCCCTCAATCCTTGCCCCTTGCCACAGGCAGAAAGGTGATGGTTTATTGGTGGTTGTCTACAGAATACTTTCTCTAGCATAGGGGGAGAAAACCTGAAACCCTGACCCGGAACCAGCTGGGCTTCCTTTGAGGACAGGGTCTGACCCCTCACAGCTGCTCGGGAAATGAGGCTTTGAGGAGAGTTGGCATAGTTTGGGGCTGTAGGTGTCGAACTCCCTTGCAGGGGTTACTGTGCTGTGGAAGGGCTTGTACACTGAGCAGATGTGGCCTCCAGGCTGAGCTGAAGTGGGTGGGCTGCAGAAGTGACTCTGGTGTGGGCTGCTTGCTTTCTCCCCTCTTCCTTCATAGTGGGGATGGTGGGGATGTGGTGGCCCTCTGAGACTCTGAGCCCACATCTCACTACCCTTCCATCTCTCCTCATTCCAGGAACCACATCTTCCCTCTTGCCTTCTTCTGGGCCCCTCTGTAATGCACATGCCTTAGCTGATGAAGTTAGCTCTGATGGAAGCCAGAGCAGTGGTCCCAGACGGGGATCCAGATGCTAAAAATATCTCATGGTGTGCTTTTTGCAAGTTAAATAAAAGAGCAGCATTGGAGACTATGGCTGGGGATTCTACCCAATACCGACTCTTTCCAATGCCTTGAGGTGCTGGAGTCCAAGATATCTGGTCCTGCTCACCTGGATTTGAGAATTCATCCTCATGGAGCCTTTTTTTCAAAAAAATATTTTATTTTTTTAAGTGATCTCTGAACCCAAATGAGGCTTGAACTTACAACCCTGAAATCAAGAGTTGTATGCTCTACTGACTGAGCCAGCCAGGTGCCCCACAATAGTGCTTTGATCCGGAAAAAGGCCAGACTCATGGTGGGGCCAATAGAGGAGGATAGGCGGGAGATTGGGCCAAGCAGATCTGAGGCTCAACAGCCTGACGCAGCAGCATGGAAGATCATAGGTGTCCCAATTACCCCAAACCCTCTTTTGCCTAGGAGGCACCAGGTTGAAGGCCAATACTCCCTCTCTCAATAGGGTTTGCACAGCCAGTTTTCTAGTGTTGGAACTGATGGCTGTTTCTTTGGTTGACACCAAATAAGCAGCTGGTTTGGGTTTGAGACCATGCCCATCGAAAGAGAATCTGCTTTCCTGCTAACCCCACCCCAGGTGGGCAGGGATGTAGTACCTGAGGCTGAGGAGGGAAGTTCAGCATCCCATCTCAGACTCCCCTGGGGCAGATGCTCATGGGGTGGAAGAGCGAGCCAGCAGAGCCCTCCACCCATTGAAACATTCTCTCTCTAGTTCTCTGTCTTATCCCTATGTCTCTCCTAGCTTCTTTGCTTCCAAGCACATAGTCTCAAATCCCTAACTGTGGATGTCATGTTCATTGGGATATTTTACCACTCCAAGTAGTCATTTTGTGAAGCAAAGCTCACAGCTCATGCTTGAAGTTCCCAGTGTCCCTATTTCTGCCAGGAGCCCTGCTCTTGATGGTCTCCCCGCTGAAAGGTATTACATACTCATTAACACCTTCATCCATCTAACACTGACTGAGTACTACGTAAATTACATGTGGTTTTACCCAAGTTGTGATTGAAAATAGTTTGGCCTTACTTGTCTCCATAGACATAGTACATCAGAAGCTCCAAATAACCAAACTCACCCTTACAAGGGCCCTAAAGGGAATATTTAAGGATAGTGCCAACTGTGATGAGAGTTAACTGGCCTTAAAAACAGGATCAGATAAAACAGTGACTTAAAGAATAAAGCAATTTCTCTCTAAGGTAATAGTTCCAAGGTGGCAATCACAGGCCCAGGTGCCTTCTGTCTTGTTGCTACATTGTTTATAAATGCATGGTCATCGTCTGCACATTCCAAGCTGAGTTCTAGCCAGTGGGAGCCAGTGAGAAGTGTGGGTAAATTGTGCGCCAAGTCTTTAATACGTAGATGGGGAAGTGGCACCTTTCCTCTCTCATTCCACTGGGAACTTACCTGCAAGGACACCAGAGAGATGTAGTCCCCGATAAAACTCAAATAACTGTGGCAGAAAGAAAGAATGGATTTTAGTGGACACTGGACTGCCTTTGATATATTTCCCTTGTATGTATTTAATGCAACTTTTTGTTTGTTTATAAAATAAATATGGCCAGGTTATACATATTGGTTGTTTTGCTTTCAGAAAGAAGACCTGGCTCAGCCATGCTGTGTCTATGGACATTTCCACAGTAATGAATCAGTGTGTCTTTAGAGGAATGGAAGGAAACAAGGAAAGGTAAATATATATCTTTAAAAATTAAAAATTTTGAAATTCTCACATGCATCAGTTAAATGCCATGTAGACTTCATCTATGTCTGTGTATGTCAGTGGAGGCCATTGAGAATTGGAAATAGCAGGATTTCTTTTGTCCCCTTTCCCTGTCTCCAATTTTTGACCCCAGAAGAGGATAACTTTGTTAAGTATAAGAGATTTTTTTCTATGACTTAGAAGGAAGCGTTGGTATAAATAGAACTAATGTGGTATAGAATTAATATTTGATTCTAAAAGCTATGGACGCTCATTCCTAGAAACTGTGGACACTTTCTCAGTTGATTATGTCTACATGTCTGGGTGTCCAGTCCCTGAAATAAGGCAAAGACAGTCCCTTAGCTTTGGTGGCCTCTACATCTTTCTCTTTCTTCTACCTCCTCTTTTTCTTCTTAAAAACAAATGTATTCATTTAATTTAATTTTAATGCCCAAGAGATGCATAGATATATATTTTTTTCCTAGCTAAAAATAGGTGACACACCCTCCCCCAGTTTCATTCCCAGCCTCCCCACTCCACACCTGCCTTTCCCAGAAGTAACTACTGTGACCTACTTTTGTGTCTTTCCTTCCAGAACTTTTTCTAGGTGCTTACATACTGAGAAAAAAAAGCCATTCTTTCTTTCATTTTTCCCCCCTACTTTCTGTTCTTTTGATACAGGCACTCATACTATGCTAACTGGTTTAGTTTTTAACCTTTTAAAAAAATTCAATAATCTGTCTTAAAATGTTTTCAAGACAGTACATGAGAGTCTTCCTTTTATCTGCTATGGAATGAAGAGCATATGCATGGCATAAGAATCCCACTGTTTATTGAGCCATGTTCTTGTGGGTGGTGGGTAGGTGGGTCCCATCGTTTGCCCTTATATAGTGCTGGGAGGCACTGTCTGGTACATGCCTCCTGCACACGTGGACAGATAGTTCTCTTAGGAAGTTACTGAGGAATGGAGTTGTTGCACCATCCTGTGTATACATTTAAGATCTTACTACATATTGCCAAGTCATTCTCTAAAGACAACTTGTCAACCGTGTGCCAGATCTCCTATTTGCCTGCCCTCCTGCTGGACCCCAGCTCTTCATGCTCTTCCATTTTTACTGGTCCGTTGGGTGAACAATAGTATCTCTCCGTGGTTGTCATGTCCTCCTTCTCTCGACTCTGGGGACGTTCATCTTCTTAGGTCTCTGTTACCTGGTTTCATCTCCCAATGGCAGATGGTGAGCCTCTGTTCTCAGAGGGACCTAGTGACCTATCCCAAGGCCCAGGACATCTGGGTGGTCCTGGTCCTATCTGGGAGTGGGTGCTGCTTTGTTTTCTCTTCTGAAAAGTATCTAAACATGCTTCTCCAGGAGAGTATGTCACAGGATTACCTACTTCTCTCAAGACTCCTGGTTTTGAAGAGCCTTTGGCTTGATTTTCCTACTTCAGGTGGTTCTATCCACCGACTGTCGCCGCCATCATCACCATTGGCAATCCGAGAAGATACTGTGTGTCAGGCTCTGTGTGGATCACTGGGCCGATGTATCTCATTTAATTCTCACATGGCCCTATAGGGTAGGGAGTTGTGTTCTTACCCTCATTATGGCCATTAGGCAACATTAGGACAGAACAGCTCCTACCATTGCCCTCCCTTGCAGTGACAAACAGACCCACATTGAGTCCTCCTTGAGGACGGAGCTGTGGGGCCATCACTCTGGTGTTTGTGGTTGCCTTAGCCACACTCGGTTGTTATTCTGCATGCATGGCCTTCCCCGGGGGAGAGGTGGGAGCTGAGAGTTCAATTTTTGGGTTTGTCCACAGCCACCATGTGAACACAGGCTCCTGCGTGTCATCAGCTTCTCTGTTCTGGGATCCGGTTGGGGTGGCAGCCTCAACCAAGTTTGTCCCAAATGCTTCTCTGGAAAGGGGTTTTCTAGTGTTAGAAGACAAAATTCAACCAAGTGAACTTGAAGATCAAATTGGCTTTTATTAAATGATTCATGACCTGGGCAGGTAGAAAGTTGCTGTGAGGAGGTGTACAGAATAGGAAGGTTTTTATAGGAAGGAGGGTGGGCAAGAAAGTTATTAGCAAAAGTAAAGATTGTTTCAGTCAAGACACCTTTTTTGGGTTGGGGAGGAAATGGCAGGGTTTTAATCTTGCACGTAATCTCTCTAGTGCTGATGAGAAAATTTCAGGTTGACTTCTAAAAAGGTCACCTTCAGGCACCTGGGTTGCTCAGTTGGTTAAGCGACTGCCTTCAGCTCAGGTCATGATCCCAGAGTTCCAGGATTGAGTCCCACATCGGGCTTCCAGCTCCATGGGGAGTCTGCTTCTCTCTCTGACCTTCTACCCTCTCATGCTCTCTTTCACTCTCTCTCTCCCTCAAATAAGTAAATAAAATCTTTAAAAAAAATAAAAAGGTCACCTTCCTGGGATAGGTTGAAACTGTAATGAAGTCTTGGTTGGCTGTTGTGGGAGAGTAAATGAGTCAATTTGGGCTCTTTTTCCCCTTTCTTTCCTTCCTTCCTTCTTTTTTTGTTTTTTTTTTTTAAGATTTTATTTATTTATTTGACAGAGAGGTCACAAGTAGGCAGAGGCAGGCAGAGGTGTAGGGGGGAGGGAAGCAGGCTCCCTGCTGAGCAGAGAGCCCAATGTAGGGCTCGATCCCAGGACCCTGAGATCATGACCTGAGCCGAAGGCAGAGGCTTAACCCACTGAGCCACCCAGGTGCCCCTCCTTCCTTCTTTTTTTTAAAGGTTTATTTATTTATTTATTTAAGTAATCTCAACCCTCAACATGGGCCTTAAAACTAACAAGCCCAAGTTCAAGAGTCACACGACTGAGTCAGGCTTGGTTTTTTTTTTTTTTCCTTTTCTTTTCTTTTCCTTCTTTCTTTCTTGCTTTTTTTTTTTTTTTAAACACCAGGGTGGACATATTTGTCATTGGAGTAAATCTGCTTTATTAGGATAAATGCAACCACTGAGCTGTGGAAGGAAGTGTGTCTGTTGCACCCACAGGCCTAATCAGTCACCCTACTCTAAAATTGCAAGTTTAGATCTCATTCTAAAAGCAGGCAGTGTGCAGTTCCAGAGGCCTTCCTAAAGTCCCCTCCCATGATGTTTCAGAGACATCCACGGGTAGATCCAGATGATCTTAGGCTCATTATTATAATATCTTGCTTCTTCAAAAATAGTTTTAAGCAGTGTGGCCTAGGGTGATGATGTGATTGTCCGAGTTTGCACAGAAACAAGCCTTGGGCTCAGGTCCTGGGTCTGACTCTGGCACTTTGTACATCACAGTTACCTCTAGTGTTGTTATTAGAACACTGAGCAGTACTTGTTCCAGAAACTGAGCTTGTTAGCCAGTAATGCCTTGAAGGAAATTTGCCCATTGATCCATCAACTGATTATTCATCCGGTGGCCATTTACTGAATACTTCCTGTGCAGTAGGCACAGAAAGATGGGTAAGGTGAGTTCTTAGAGGATCCAGAGTTGGGTGTGGGGGCAAGAGGCACACGCTATGAGCAGCAGTTAAGTGGAAAACTATTCTTGGTTGGTCAGTGGTGATAATAATAGGCTCTGCTGCAGTGGGTCGTTGGGGCATGTCCTGAGTTAATCACAATAAAGTACGTGGCATATAGTAAACACCCAATAAAGGTGGTTGTTTTCATGGTTTTCTGTTTATTTTTATTCTTACATAGGGTGAGGAACCTTGGAGGATTTTTTTATTAGGAGGCTGATAGGGCCAGACTTGTGTTTTAGTTTTAGTTTTAAAAAGATGTTTTTATTTATTTGAGAGAGAGCAAGTGAGCATGAGTGGGGGTAGGGGCAGAGGCAGAGGGAGAAGCAGACTCTCCATGGAGCAGGGAGCCCAACATGGGCTCCCTCCCAGGACCTTGAGACTATGACCTGAGCCAAAGGCAGACGCCCAATCGACTGAGCCACCCAGGTGCCCCTGACTTGTGTTTTAGAAATGGTAATCACGGGCACCTGCGTGGCTCAGTGGGTTAAGCCTCTGCCTTCAGCTCAGGTCATGATCTCAGAGTCCTGGGATTGAGCCCCACATCCTACTCTCTGCTCAGCAGGGAGCCTTCTTCCTGACCCCCATCTCTCTGTGTGCTGCTCTGCCTACTTGTGATCTCTCTCTCTGTGTCAAATAAATAAATAAAATATTTTTAAAAAATAGAAGTGGTAATCAGTTGACACAAGTTCTCATTGTATATGTGCTTATATTTTAGTGTCTGCCTCACTGAAAGGACTGTGAATTCCATGGGGCCAGATCATACCTGTTTTGCTCACTATCATTTACCCAGGGTGTGGCACAGAGTAGGTGCTTACTAGTGTTTCTGGACTGAGTGTAGGGGGCCGAGTAGTGCCAACGGGTCCCTGAGGTATGGTGATGTGACAAATCCGGCCAGCGAGAAGGACCTCAGCTCTCTGAGGTCTAACCCCACATTCCCGAGGAGAGTGGCTCCCTGGAGACCCCAGTTTGGCTCCGGTGGTTTGTGGGCGTTTTGTCTTTCAAGCTCATGACTTTATTGAGGAGACCTCTCCCTATAGCCTTTATTGCCTGAGCAGTGGTGACTCACCACTTCCAGCTCTAGGAGCTCTAGGAGCTGACTCATGAGAACGCAGGATTTCTAGGAGCTGCAGCCCCTGGGGAATTCAGTTTTCTGTGGTCACTAGTGACTGTGGATGGATAATGCTTCGCTGGGCCTGAGTTTCTCAGCTGTGCCACAGTGGAGTTAGCCATGTGAAATTTCTGATGTTCAAAGAGGAAAATTTTGAAGGGAGAAGTCCATGCTCTACTTATAAATCCCTCCTGTGAAGGGACTGGTGACATGCGTGCATGGTTAGGACTGAGCCCATGCCAGAGAGATGGAAAGGTTTGAGTTTGTGTGTTCGTTGATTCATTCATTCATCCATTCATTTAGTCAGTGGATTGGTTGGTTGGCCTGTATCCCTTCACTACTCAGCAGCCATAAGCATTTTGGGGAAATGCTCAAATAAGGAATTATAAAGACGTTTCACTCTCAGCCCGTACAAATGCAAGTCTCTTTATGAAAATAAAGATCTTCTCGGGCTTGCTCATGTATTTCAGTATGTCTTGAGCACCTCCTCTGTGCCAGCTCTGTTTGACTTCCCTCTGCTGGAAGGCTGGCCTTGCCTGGTGCAGGAGCACCCACATCTGGCTCAGGGCCCAGCGCATAGTAGGCTCTGAGCCTATGAGCAGCTTTGGTGGACCCAACTGGCCAGAAAACAGTAATCTGTAGATGGTGACAGGAAGGGCTGTATCCCAAAGACAGGTTTGCCCTGCTTCGTGCTCAGGGGTATCTGACTTGCAGCCTGCTTGGGAGCCCTCACCTGTAGATGGGTTCGGTTTGCTGAGTGCTGTTAGTCTTTCTCTTGATCTCCTTATCAGCTTCCATCTTGTCCTCAGGCTGGAGCTGTTTTGGTCACTGATTTTTATGAGCTCCTTGTTCCACTGCCCACAGGGCTGTGTGGGGCCCCGCTGCACTTGCTCCACCCTCCCAAAATTCAGCTGCTGACCTTGAGAAGCTGGAAACCCAGCAGAAGGGAGAGTGCAACCTCTCCTGACCTGAGGCTCTAGCCTTAACTCTTGGACTCACCAGCCCTGTGACCTTGGGTAAGGTCACTCTCCATGCTATCTTCTTAGAGATCACTGCAGTATTTCCTACAATCTGCTCATTAGAATATGGTTTCTTCCAAACACCAGTAGGCTTAGCAGGGGAAAATGGGACCTGTCGCCAAACTTGTTTGGGTTTTGCTGACTTAAGCTCACTTATATCTGGCCTTACTCAGACCCAACATAGCCTGTAAAAAGGTCAGTGTGCATGGAGGGGCTTCTCAGGAGAGGGTAGAGTGTGCAGCTCCCCACATTTGCTGTTGCATAGACCACACTGGGGACATGCTGCGCCATCGAGGCTTCCTCCCAGAGCTTTAGTGATGCGTCTAGAATAGAAAGGCAAAATAACCAAAACCACGATTGTTGGATTTGAATTGTTTAGCAGTTTTTGGTTTGTTTGTTGTTTGTTTTGTTTTCTTTTAAAAATTTATTTTATTTTATTTTATTTTTCAATGTTCCATAGTTGTTTTGTTTTCATTAGGAACTTTCATTTATTTATTTATTTTTAAAGATTTTATTTATTTATTTGACAGAGATCACAAGTAGGCAGAGAGGCAGGCGGCAGGGGGGGGGGGGCGGGAAGCAGGCTCCCTGCTGAGCAGAGAGCCCGATGCTGATGAGGGGCTCGAACCCAGGACCCCAGGATCATGACCTGAGCCCAAGGCAGAGGCTTTAACCCACTGAGCCACCCAGGAGCCCCCATTAGGAACTTTTAAATAGTATAGTAGGTAAAAGGTGGAACGAGTCTTCCAACCCATTTTATAAGCCTACTGGTGAATCCGTTGAGAATAAGCGGTATCTTCATAAAGGTTCTTATTCAGGCAGAAACTCTCCCATGCAAACACTGCCCTCTTCCTGGCTGTGTGACCTTGGGTGTGTTTCTTTACTTCTCGCTCAGATTCCTCAATGACTTCAAAGAAGGGTGTTGGTTGATGGGTGAGCTTCCTTTCAAACCTACAATTTCTCATATATTGTTTAAAACAACTATAAGCCCATCATGGAGGCACATGGGGTCTGTGTGTCATCTTCTCATTGATTCCTCAGGGCAGTGCCTGGGATCAAGTAGTCAATAAACATGTGT
The DNA here is from genome assembly GCA_003697995.1 of Taxidea taxus jeffersonii. Taxonomy (NCBI): domain Eukaryota; kingdom Metazoa; phylum Chordata; class Mammalia; order Carnivora; family Mustelidae; genus Taxidea; species Taxidea taxus. The sequence continues at coordinate 22,373 of RCUC01133316.1, read as the reverse complement.
TGAATAAATGTGAAAACAGAACAGGCTCCTTATTGCATTCATTGGCATAACCCCATAGACAGCTTACTAAGTTATTGTTAAAGTAATTTAATCAGTACACATGATCTTTTTTGAGACACATGAAGACTCTTAAGGGAGACGATGTTATTGGACAGGTGAGGAACTGAGATTCTGAGAAACAAAGGGTTATACCGTGGTCCTCTTGCGAAGGAATAAAAGAGCCCAGACACAGACTCAGGCTTCTGAACCTCAAGTGCTGCTTTGTTATGTTTTTTTTTTTTTTTTCCACCAAGACCGTATCTGTTCTTGTACTGACCAAAGGCATTGATTAGGACAGGTCTTGGGAGAACAGCCATGAAGACGCTGAAAAAGCCCTTCAGTTCTCTGGTGGGCCTGGCTAATCCTCTACAGGGCAAGTTATAACAGTACCTGCTGATTCCTTCCTCAAGGGCTTTTTATATACACTGGCTCCAGACATCAGACATCACAGAGACTGAGCAGAAGACACACTGTTTGTCTCTCTTTTGCAGATGAGGAAACAGTTTTAAGCACCTGCCCTAATGTCACAGGTAATTATAGTGCTCAGACTCAAACCTGTCTTTGACTGGCTCAGGGGAGAAAGCCTTTTCACCACCCCATCTGCTTCTCATATGATTGGGACCCTCGCTTACCTTCTCTCTGCAGACAGGAGCTCAGAGCCCCCCCCCTACAGAATGGTGTGGGATTGGGGGGTGCTGCTGTGTCTGCCCCAGGAGCGGGACTGAGCTTTCAGCCAGGTTGGTCCGCTGAGGCATGGAGGGTGGGCATTCTGCTCATGGGAGCCCATCATCGTGTCCTAATTCCCGGTGGCCTTCTTATAGGGCGGCTCCAGTGACAAGGGGAACTGCCAGGAGGGTGTTAGGGGAGGCGGTGATGATCCTGGCTCAGTGTGGACATTTTCCAAGCCCCAGTTCGCCATCTGTGAAAGGCAGATAACAGTGGCAGTTAGGTCCCCAAGTTGACAGGAAGGTTCAGTAAGCAATGCCCAGTTCGGTTACTCAGCACCTGGCACATGGCCTGAGTCCACTCTCAGTCCCTAAATCGTTCTCCCACCAACCACAGACCCAAGGAAGAGCCGTCAGAACGCATGCCCTCTATTTTCTGGCGAGCGTCCCTAATGTATGCTGATCTTTAAAACAAAAACAAAAACAAAAACAGCCAACAATTATCCAAGTACTCTTCACATGCTCCATGCACCGTCAGGCTGTACGGTCTGTACCCGGGGGTACAATTGGATGTGGACCTTGCTCACAATGTAGAAGGAGACATGAGTATAAGTCATAGCTCGAGAATAGGAGACATAGGGCAAGACGGGCTTAGGGGAGGGTCTAGTGGGGTCTGGCACACAGTGCCCACTAGGAAATGTTTAAAACCACTCAGACTGGAGGGCACTTGAGTGGGCACAACACTGTGAGGTGGTACCGGGAAACCCAATTCACGGAACTCTTACAGCTCCCAGTCTGTGGAAGGACGGGTCTTGCGTGAAAGGCAGCCTCGGTCCTGATGCTGAACCCTTGCTGGTGGGGAGCAGGTGTGGCAATCTCCCTCCTGGGGAATCAGATAGACATTCCTTCGAGGCAAGAGCCTGGCACTTTCCCTGGAGGTAAACCAACCTTTTCAACTCCAAAGGCGGAGAATCAGGTTTGGAGAGCTGGGGAGGCTGGGGGGAGGGGTGTGGAACCCCAGTGGTCAAAGGGCTCACCTGGCCCAGAGAGTAATCAAGATGCAGTTACAAAGTGCTGGTTTTGTCTGGGGTGTTCTGCTGGGGTGTGGATGGAGACAGTCTTGAGGCATTTGCTCTCTAGGTGGGAGGAGAGCATGGGAACTCAGGTGAAGACTTTCCCCAGGACTGTGGCTGGGACAAGAGTTGAACGTGGCTTTGGCCCCACCTGTGTGCAGTCTGAGCAGAAGCCAGCGTCTTCCTCAAGGATGGGTACTGATGGAGACTCGCTGTGTGTCAGGTGCTGTGCTGAGCTCAGAGATCTACAGCGACCAGCACAGGCAGGAGCCAGATGACCTCCAACAGGGTCCCTGCCCTGCAGGGCTTTGTAGTTCGCTTTAGATTTTGTAAGGGCAGGGAACCAAACAGGGAGTGGAAAAAACAGTGTGAGAAGGAATGTGTTTTAGAAAAATCACTCATGTTTTCTTGTTTTTGTTTTGTTTGTGTCTAGGAAAGCTATTGATGCATAATTTCTTTTATTAATGATGGATATTGTACAATTGTCCTACTGGTTCCAGTAGTGTTTTAGAGCTTATTTTATTTTATTTTTTTGTGGGGAGAATTTTTTCTGGGCACATAACATAATCACATCATCTGCAAGTTAATGGAATTTTGCTTTTTTTCCCTTCCCAACTGGTAAAACTTTGTTTATTGGTCTAAAAGATTGGCAAATGCTTCCTGAGTAATGTTAAACAATGGTGATATCTTGGGTCATTTTTACCTTCCACTGACACCAGTAGGAATCCCTGCTCTCAGTTTAAGCTATATATCTCTTAAGGAAGTTGCTCTCTATTCCTATTTTGTTAAGAGATTTTAAAAAAAAAGGAATAAATGTTGAAATTTAAAAAGATTGGCATCTAAGGAGACATGTGTTTTTCCTCTTGATCCTGTTAATGACATAAATTATATGGATAGATTTCCCTAATAGTGACCCATCCTTGCCTTCCTGGAGTGAGCCACATTTGGTTGAACTCTGTATTTCTTTTAAGAAAAAACCATTTCAGGCTACTTGCCATCATTTGAATTACTGCTCCATGAAGATGCAATAGATTTATCCTGCGGTTTAGAATAATGTCAACAGGATAGCTTACTTCAGTTTGAGAAGTCAGAACTGGAGTGATGAACAAACCATTACCTTGTTAGGCCAGCATATTGCTACTGAATGCTGATATGTGCAAAGCACTCTGGTTGGATGGCCTCCAGTGCCCCTTGTAGTTCGGAGTTCTTACAATTCTATGCAATGGTTCCATTAGTCAGGATTTGTTTTTGTTGTTCCAAGTGACAGAAACACAGTTCAGCCTGGATTAAGGGCATATATGGTTCATATAAATGGATAGCCCAAGAGTGGGTAGCTTCAGGCATTGCTGGATCCAGGGGCTCAGCATTATTAGGTTTTGCTCTCACTCTTTCCTTCTCTTGGCCCCACTTTCTTCTGTATTGGCCTCATTCCCAGGAAGACTTCCTTTATATGATACCTCCCAGAAGTTCCAGCTCTGGAGCTTCTGACACTCTGACATTCTCCCACAGCTGTAGTCTGAGAATTTATCATTCCCACTTGTTCCAACAAGACTTCCCAAGTAGACTCATATATGTTCTGCTTGGGACACATGCTGTCTTCTGGACCTTGAGGGTCAGGGATAAGATCAGCCTTATCTGAGTCCTTGGACTGAGAGGGGAATGGGTAGGAAGGCCAAGTATTGTTACCCACAGATGGGCAATCAGAAACACAGTGGCAGAAATACCCGTTGTCCATGTCATTGGGGCCAGTGATCCCCCGTCTTTTGTGGTCTTTGCTGTCCTTTTTCATAGATTGGAGGGGAGACTGCAAGGAGCTGTGATCTAATCCTAGGGCCCAGCAGGTCAGTGTCAGAGCCAGATTCTAAGTCTCTATCTGAAATTCTAGGCCTTACTTATTCCATTGAACTACACATAGAAACAGGAGTGGAGAGTTAAGGTGTTAGCTAGGCACTTTGAGATTTGGTTGTTAAATGGAAGGGTGACCCTGGGTCACCCTTACTGCTGATGCACTCGCCCAATGTATCATTCATCTTGGTGACTCTCGATTGTCCCCTTTCCAAAATAAACTTAGAAGGTAGACACTTTTAAAGGGGTGTCTTTGATGGGATGTTAAATATTTTATGTGAAGCTTGTATAGTAACCAAGCTTTAGCTTGGCAAAATCTTGCCTTGTCCGATTTATCATGTCTTCACATACTTTTTGTCTTTTAGGCTTTATTTTATATATGGTGTGTCAAATTCAGGGCAAATTCAGTGATTTTCTACATCTGTTTCTAGTCTTCAGATCAAGGTACAGTACTTGTTCAAACTCTTTACTAGCTTCTTCCCAGCCTCCCTGCTTTGCCCCAGTAGAGCCTGGCCTCAGGCTGTCCCTAAGAACTCTCTACTGGATGTACTGACCTGAGTCCAGGGACAGTTAGGAACCTGTTCCTAAAGACTTGTGTGAGGAGAGAGGAGGGAAGTTACAATCTACAGAGGATAAACACTGAGCTATCTGTGCTCTGGGGGGCTGCGAATGCACTGTCAAGTCGTAGTATGGGAAGGCCCCCTTGCTCCCTTTCTCCTCCTTTACAGATGAGGAAACTGAGGACTCAAGAGAGGTAGGGTCTGCTGAAGGTCATGGACTGATGCAGATTCAAGGCCAGATAGATGACCTGTGGCTATAGGCCAGCTACCCACTTTGGTCTGACTCTCATTTCATGATACTCTTGACTTTTTCCCCACCCTGGAAAATCTTGAAACTCTGTGAAAGGTGCTAGATATAATAGAAAGAATGTAGGTGCTGGTAACTGACATTCTTGGGTTCAAATCCCTGCTCTGTTCTATGATCTTGGGCAAGGCTGTTAATCTTCCTGAACCTCAGTGTCTTTATCCGTAGATGGGATCATATTAATACCAACCTCATAGGGTGGTCTTGACAGGTGTCATGTGCTCAGCACATTGTCTGGTACATGTGATTTTTATATTTGAAAAGCCAGTTTATAGCATCTCTTGGTTGGGGGGGGGTAGGGTGAGAAGTGATGTAAAAGTAGGCTGGCAAGATCATAACCTCCCCCCAAATATGAACACCCTAACATGACTTTAATGTTGCAGTTCTAAACCGATTTAGTAATAATGATAACATGGTATTTAAGAACACAGACTCTGGAGATGGACTGCCTTGATTCAAATCCTGACTGTTGCATGGTGTAACCTTGGATAAATGACTTAACCTCTCTGGGCTATAGTTTCCTTGAATGTAAAGTAAGGCGAATAGTAGGGCCTACCTTATAGGGTAACTCTGAGGACTGAATGAGATCGTGGGTAAAGCATACTTCCTTAGCCCAGTGCCTTTGTCGATGTGCAATAAATGTGACTTAGTATTACTGCCAACAAATTGATCTATACTTCTCTTTGGCCCGTAAACACCTTGCTGGAAGTTGGCTTCAGTTTTCCTAGTCTGAACTCTCTTTGTGCTAGAATGTCACCAAAAGCTCTCTCCTCATGTTTGTGTCAGTGACTGAAGAGAAGAGTGACAGCCTGGGCGGCAAGAGCCTCTAGAAGTTACAGGAAGAGGTCAGCGCTTGGAGAAGAGTGAATGGACCACTCTCCTGGGTTGAGCATTTTTGTCTGTTGGGGACAATGTGTAGCTTTCACGGGTGACTCATCATTGGGCAGCAGTGACCACTCCTGGGACATGCAGAATGGAGTTCAGCCCCGCATGTGTCGGGAGGGTGTGTGAGTCTGGAGCTGATGGTGATGGGGAGGGCTCCTTTCTCTGAGGACCGCAAGTCAACTCAGCTAGCCATCCATCCGTCAGGCTGAGCAGCGGAAAGGATGGGAGAAAATAAGAGAGGCTGGCTTGGCGGGCTCAGCTCTTTTTTTAATTTTGAAAAATGCTCCTTTCAGCTCTGAATCGGCCCCTTGAGCTGCAAGGAGCAGTGCCAGTTAACCCACATTTAATTGGAAACTGGGTTAGGGGACATTCTTTCCCCCCCACCCCCGCCACCAGAGCATGTCCTGCATGTTGGCCCCTTTCCAGTGGCTGGTACAGTAACAGCATTGACACGGCCCTGGCTGTCTGGATGCTGGAATCAGCTGGGTGAATATACATCCCTCTCCTTCCACATCCGCCGACTCTCTCCTAATTGCGTTTGCCAGTTCTGCAGAGAATGCAGACTTTCCCTTTGATTTTCTGAAAGATCAGTGTCCTTTGTTTATCTTTGTCTCTCTCTGCTCTTTGGGAAACACCTCAACACATCCTCACTGTTAGATTTTAATTTTCCTGTTCAGCGGAATCTTTTCCTCTCCTGGGTGAAATGGTGAAATTACGCAGGTTTCCTTTTGTCTGGTGACTCCCCCTCAGTCTGGTGTGTGTGTGTGTGTGTGTGTGTGTGTGTGTGAGAGAGAGAGAGAGAGAGAGAGAGAGAGAGAGAGAGAGAAAGTGGGGGGAAGCTTCCCTCCCCCCAACCCCTGGGCCTCACTGTGCCTTGTTTTGGGGGCTGGGACCTGGTAGACAGTGATACAGTGACTCCCTTGTCTGCTGGGTTCCCACCAGCTGATGAGCAAGGTCATTTTCATACTCACGACACCTGCTTATCAAAACCGCCAGCTGCACCCCACAAAGCCCCCTCCCCATACCGGAGAGAGATGAGATAAGAATAGAGCAGGAGCTAGAGAGTGAAGGACACTATCCACTGACAGTTAAGGCGAGGATGGGCATCTGATTGGACGACTGGGCTCTGTAGGCTCTGGATTGATGTAAGTGCCCCACCAGAATGGTGTGAATTGGAAGAAGCTTTTAAACTAAACAATAAGGTATTTGTGCACACGTTATATGATTTGATCCTTTTTTTGTTGTTCTTGTGACCAACTTGACTTTTTAGAAGGCAGTTTTATATCATCCGCCTGCCTCTTATCATTTGAAAATGCAATGGCTCTGTATCAGAGAATACATAAATTACATTGACTAGTGGGGTTTCAATGCAGGTAACGAATGGCTGAGAGAGGCTATGTGTGAGCTGGTATGTTACTCCTTTCCTGTCATGGTTGTGGGTGCCATCAGGGCTCCTCTGCCTGGTTGGTTGGCTCTGAGCTTCCTGGTGGATCCTGAGGACTGGCCTGGGTGGGTGGGTGGGGTCCCTTCCCTGTGGTCTCTGGAGCTGTATATTATTGAAGGGTAGTTGCTTCAATCTGTGGGAGCTGGCCATGGGGGATTGGAAATCCAAAGAGCTCATTATGCCTAAAGCTTCATGGGGATTGGTAGGACCAGACATTTCTCACCACTGAACAGATTGTGGTCTTAAAAATCTGGGTGGTTCAATTAAGCCTCTGCCTTTGGCTCAGGTCATGACCTTAGGGTCATGGGATCGAGCCCCATATTGGGCTCTCTGCTCAGTGGAGGGTCTGCTTCTCCCTCCCACTCTCCCTCTGTGCTCACTCTCTCTGTTTGTCTCAAATAAATAAGATCTTTAAAAAAAAAAATGAAATAAGGGCAATGAAGTGTCAAGGGCTCTAGGAGGGGGTGGATCCAGGTTTGAGGAGTCTGAAACATAATCTGGGGGAGGGCTTCCACCTAGAAAAATAATTCAAAAATATCCTTTTCCAAACTTTGTAAAAGTGCAAGACCATATGGATACCTTTCTAAGGAGGGGCTTTAGCCTCATTAGCTTCCTGCTATGTCCAGTTTGGGCTATAACAAAATAAGCAGAGACACATTATGAGGAGAAGTTGAAGTGGGAAAATAAGAGGTCCATCTTAGGCCAGATTTGAAAGGGGATGTAATGTTCCCGTATGTCTACTCACAGCTGTTCAACTCTACTGGGGTAGCAAAAAGCAGGCACAGTCATTTATGTGAATGAATGGGTGTGGCTGTGTTTCAGTAAAACTTTATTTATATAAACAGGCAGACGATAGTTTGTCAACTTCTGGTCTAGACAATCATTTAAGGCTGTTTTTTTGCTAAAAAATAATAAGTTAAAAAAGCAAATTTTATAAATTTAATTTAAAAAGATGTTTTATTATTAACTATTTGTGTTGATGGTAAAAATTTTGAGAAGTTTAGAAAAATATAAAGAGGAAATAAAATAATCATGTGTAATTCTACCACTCATCAGTACATGCTGTTAATCAGTGAATATTGTAGGAAATTTCCTTCTTGCATTGGTATCCATATGCATACACACTAATTATTTTAATTGAAATTATGGTTATCAGTTTGGTTTCTGGCTTTATTCTAGAATATGGCGGTCCAGTTGGTGATGGAAGTGGTACAGTTTTGGAGGATGGTGCTGTTTTGCACAAGGTTGTGGACTGTGGCGTCTGAGCTCTGGGTGTGAAGGCCAGTTATGTGTGAGCTGGGAGGCCTTGGACAAATCACTTTAGTTCCTGTAAAATGGAGATATTCATCTTACCCACTTCCCACAGTGGTTGTGAGGATTAAATAAGATCACCCACGAAGAGGGCCTAATTCTTGGCCTGACACAGGTTAGGTGTTCAATAGATGTTGGACATTATTCTTATCACTGTTGTGGTTGTCTTGTGTAGGAATGGGAGCAGTTCCTGGGTTTTGAGGCAGGTCATGGAGCTGATGCCCTGCCCTGTAGACCCCAACCCATCATCAATCCCACCTACCTGGCATAGCTTGCGAGGAGCAGTGAGGTCCCAGGCCCATCGAGTTCCCGTGGCCCATCGAGTTCCTGTCACTCCGTCAGGGAGTCACATCCTCAGTGGGTCTGTGGAGGACCCAGGGGCAGTCTGTACTCACCGTTGGAGACACTGCCCTCCGCCCAACCAGACTCCACTGCTTCTCTCTCCATCCCATCTCCTTTAGCCTCAGTGCAAGTCAGAGAGTCTGCAAGCCTTGCGGGGGATGAAGATGGAGAGAGACCTGTGACCAGGCACTTGCCAAAACCAGGTCTCCTTAAGCCCCAGCAGAGTCCTCTCAGGATTTGGGACTGATCATCCCCTTGTGCAGGTGAGGGGACCAAAGTCCAAGGTCACACAGCAGGTAAATTCATGATCATGGTGGGACACCTTTCTTTTTGATGTCAAACTTTCACCCGCCGCCTTTGCTTCGGTGCAGATCTGGGTTTCTTAGCCTGCACACCACGGCCATTCTGGACAGGACAGCTGGTCTGTATGTCATAGGGCACAACATCTCCAGCCTGTACCCACTAGATACCAGTAACACACCTTCCCCCAACTCGTGACAACCAAAAGGATCTCCACACATCGCTGAGGTCACCTGGGGGCAACAGAGGAGGCACGGCTTGCCAGTAACGGGCTGGGGTTGGGAGCCCCTCAGCCTCTAGCGGGAACTGCTGTCCTCAGCGCATCCAGATGGGGACTCTCCAGAGGGTTCCCTCTTAGGGCACAGAAAGAGTGAGATTCTTGTCTGAGAGCTCAGAACCAGCATGTCTATGTAAGTTCCAGGTGGTTTAACTTTAACCTCCTGATGCCTATAACTTTTTTTGTTCGACTGTGCTTGTGTTTCCTCATCAGGCCGAACCCTTCCCTATTTTATGAAATATGGCATGCAGATCCCAGCTTTACCTTTCCTCGTCGACTTACCATGTCGGCAGTTTGCAAGTTCCTGATGGTACTCTCACGTAGCGATGCACCCCATCACCAGGACTGGGGAGAGAAACCTTGCCCTTGGAGCCAAATCCTGCTTTGAAGTTTCCTTTTGGTCACCTTCCTGGAGATCCTGTGTCACCTCTTAGGACCCTCCTCTTTTGCTCATTTCCTCCCTCAAACTTGGCTATTGCTCATCTGTTCTTTCTAAGTTTAATAGAGCGGGGGTAAATTAAGAACTAGAGACAGTGAGGGAGGGCCCAGACATCTTTTTCTTGGGGTAAAGTACATTTTGTAAAATAGCCCATGTCTGTTTTTCACAAGAGCCCTTCCCACTAGTCAGGACTTTTCACGAATGCTGGGATCCTTTCTTCCTAACAATGGTTAGGGCTCTTGGGAGCCAGGGCTTGAGGGAGCAGACTGTTTACTGTGAATAGGGCCAGAGATGAGGGGGGTAGTTTGCATGCCTAACACTGGTGAGTGAGGTACAGATTGCAAATGGCCAAAATTAATCTTAAAATTCCTCCAAACTGCATGAAGAATAATAGCGTGCGTGGTTTTTGTGTATAGCCCTCCTCAATGACCTGTGTATTTAGATGTCAGTAGACATAGTTACCATGGAGCAAGGAGGGCACATGCAAATAAATTCCCCTGTGCTTTTTTTTTTAAGATTTTATTTATTCATTTGACAGAGATCACAAGTAAGCAGAGAGGCAGGCAGAGAGAGAGCAGGGGAAGCAGGCTCTCGGTCAAGCAGAGAGCCCGATGCAGGGCTTGATCCCAGGATCCTGGGATCATGACCTGAGCCGAAGGCAGAGGCTTTAACCCACTGAGCCACTCAGGCGCCTCCCCCCCCCCGCCCCGTGATTTTTTAATATGACACAGTACAGAAAGGGCAAGTGTCCCTGAATCCCAAGGAGCAAGGCCCTGTGCTATGAGGCTCGCACACCGGACAAGCAGCAGGGAGCCGTTTGGGAGAGGCTGGGCTCTGGAGGCAGCTGCCTGGGATCTGGTTCGTGATCTGCCACTTGCTGCCTGGTGATCTTATTCAAGCCTGTGGCCTCCTCGGGCCTTGGTTTCCTCTCCTCTAAAGCACTGTGAATACCACCAGCACCTGGCACAGAGGAAGGGCTCACGTGTTAGTGGTCATGCTGCTGCTATTGTCCCTGTCCCTGTCATTACACTGTTATTATTACCAGTGAGACGTGAATGGTTTGGGAACAGAGCTCCCATTCCTGCTCCTCTTGGCTGAGGTGTTTCTTTTGAAGAGATGGGCCCTGAATTCCTCCCCCCACTACCTGCCTTGCTTCGTCCTGCAGACGCAACTGAGTTGCCGGGGCCTCTTCTCAAGCGCGCTCCTCCTTGCTTCTTGCTGCAACGTGGCTCGCTTGTTGTTTGAACTGCTCCAGAGACTTGGCAGGCCCACAGGCAGCCCTGCACATGCTGGCTTGTCCAGAAGGATGACAGAATGCAGATGTGGTTCTGACCTCCTCAGAAACCCACCCGCCTCTGACCTCACTGTCCCAGCTCCCAAACACGTGTCCCTGGCTCGGGGGCTGAGGGAGCTGGATGAGGGGTAGGGGGTTGGACGAGACAGCCCACAAAGGTCAAAGGGTGGGGGGAGGACTTTTAAGACAGCTCTGGGTCCCTGGACTGTCAATTAGGAGAATTACTGGCAGGCTGGGGTGCACGCCCCCAATGTTGTGGATTTCCACGGAACAGATTATCTGTGGAATATTTTGACTTCAGAATTTATTCATGAGTCTTCCAGCCGAAATGAAAAGTGAGAAAGTTAAGCAATATGTTAAAGGGAAATAAAATAAGCCAGACTTAGGATCAGGAGTCCCAAACTGAAGTGTTCACAGGACCACCAGGGCGTCATGGGCGGTTTGTTCCCTGTCCTGGGGACTCTTTCCTCCTTCCAGTTCCTGCTTCCTTTTGGGAATGCAAGCCCACTGTGACCAGATCTGCTGATTTCCTGAGAGAATCCAGAAATCAGGATCTTAATGTAAAATCTACAGATTTCTCCTGAAAGCACTTCAGAGTTTGAAAGGTTTGCAACCAATTGGCAAAAAAAAAAAAAAAGAAAAAACCACAAAAACCAAAAAACCAAAAACCAAACAAACAAAAAACCACCCACAAAGAACCTTTAAATTATCTCTCTGGGCTGGAATTGAAAAGCCACCAGCTTGCAAGGGACTTAAGACATGCTCTGCTTGTGCCTGTGGAATTTGCAGATGAGGTCCAGAGAGACGTGACTTATTCATGATTCCAGAGCTGGATTTGAATCCCTGTCTCTGGGGCTCCAATCCCAGGCCCTCCCCTCCCCAACCCCCCAGCATTACCTGGATAGTGTGTTTGGCTCTTGGATGGAGTTTTACTACAGGTGGCAGGGGTCATCCCAGCTCTGCTGTGGAGCTCACAGAGTGGCAGCAGGAGGAAGGGGCCCCAGGGAGCCTGAGCATGGTCTCCATTCTCAGTCAACTCCGGGACGTTTGCACGTACCCAGAAGAGGCTGTTCTTGGCAGAGCCGCCTCCTCAGACTCATCATCCTGAACAGTGCATGGATTTAATTTTGCCGAAGTTTGAGCTGTTCTAGGAAAGTACATCCAGCGTGGTTCAACAGAATTTTCTGCCCAAGAATCTATACTGTTTAAAATATTTTGGAGATCTTAGCACAAAGAAGGCTAGGATAATCGCCATGATGTCAGGCCAAAGGCAGCCTTGTCCGTTGGCTAGAAAAGACCGGTGCTGCCTCTGGACTGTGGCATCAAACCCCAGCTGCCCAGCAGAGCAGTCCTGCTGGGATAAGGTGATGAGAAATTTGCATCTGGGGCGCCGGGTGGCTCAGTGGGTTAAAGCCTCTGCCTTCAGCTCAGGTCATGATCCCAGGGTCCTGGGATTAAGCCCCGAATCAGGCTCTCTGCTCAGTGGGGAGCCTGCTTCCCTTCCTCTCTCTCTGCCTACTTGTGATCTCTGTCAAATAAATAAATAAAATCTTTAAAAAAAAAAAAAAAGCAATTTGCATCTCTTAGATGGTTGGTGTGGCCAAATAACTGACCAAGGGGCTCAGAAATGAATATTTCCTGTTCTTCAGGGCAGGGGGTAGGGGGACACGCGGGGTGGGGTGAGGGGACGCATGGGGCAGAGGTGGGGGTGAGGGATGAGGGAGAGGGTGATGCATGGTTGGAGACTTATGTACTCATGTGCTGCTCAGCCTGCTCATAAAAAGGAGAGTTCTATTTTTGCAAGTTAGTGCAGCGTGAACCCCAAACACCAAAGCCAGTCTCTTGGAGGAAATTGATCAGGATCCAGGAGCAGCTGTCAGGCCCTGGGAGGGTGACTCATGAGCAGCAACGTTCCTGGAACACACCGGTCCCTAGCCAGCTAGGAAAAGGCTAAGCAAGGAGGTAAATGTGGAGGGGTGGGGTGGGCGCTGCAGGCCTGGCCTCTGTTTTCAAAAACAATGTGTGTTACAGTCAAGGCACCCATCCCCTATGACCCTCCAGGCTGCTTAAAAAATCAGGAGTTTCTGCAGGCAGTGCTGGCTGCCTGTTTTCATCTGGAAGACCACGGAGTCACTTTTCAAGCCTGATCTTGGAATGAACAAAATTGGTTCTAGCTCAGGCTCAGCAGGAGGCATGTGCCACCGCCACTCTTGTGGCTGCCTTTCCTTCAGGGCTGTTGGAAGGGTTTCCGAAATCGGTGCGATCTATGGTTCTCAGCAGCGGGAACAACTGGTTTTTCAGGCTGTTGAGAAGGGAAGTCTGTGATTTATGTGGCTGAAGTATGGTGTAATTAAACCCCTACCTTCCCCTACCTCCGATCTCTAAAGTTCCAGAACAAACAGAATTCATGTGAATCCACAGTTTATTTATTAACTTTTTGCAGACGAATAACACCCAAGCAGAAGAGACCGCACGTAACCACATAGCTCTCTGGCTTTTTCCCCCACAGAACACACCTTTGCATTCAGATCAGGAAGCACGGCATGAGCGGTGCCCAGAATTGTTGCCCGTGGCCCCCTTGGTGGGGGATGGGGGAGGGGGGGGACCACTATCCTGACTTCCGACTTTCTATAAAGGGAATCACCAGGATGGGGGTCAGTGGTTTTGAACTTCAGCCATCCTAAGGAGGGGGTGCCGTGAAGCTGAGGGAATACTCAGCTGGTGAGGGTTGTTCTCTGAGTGTTGGAAGGGAGGTTCTTGTGGTATTCGTGGGCTGGGGTAGATGTGGTTTCATTGGCTGGGGCAGAGACGGATTTGTGGGCACGTTCTTGAGAGCAGGGGAGCACGAGGAATTGTGATCATGCCTAGGGGGCCATGCGGGGCAGGCAGCACCCTGAATTTGTGATTGTGTTGGTCATGTTGGGTGTACCCCCGACACATTGCCATTTTCTTAAAGGCGTGATTGTTGAGGAAGTAGGAGAAGCTGTGAGCTGCCTACTGGGGGTGGAGTGGGGTCCTGAAGGAGAGCCAGCAAGAAATGCCATGTGTCGTTGCTGATAGAAATCTGATCATCCCGGATGCTGCCTGTCAGCATGTGGGCTCCTGGGAGCTGTTCTCGGAAGGCCCGGATGGTGCCTGCTGACAATGGACATGGTAGGAGGCAGCCCTGCCTAATGAGTTCCTTGTCTCCTGGTCGAAGGTGTGGGGTTTCTTTGTGAGAAGCCATGAGCCTCTTTGATGGTTTGTTTAAAAACAAGAGAAGTCTGTCTCGTCCGTGTGGCTGTTCCATGCGGACTTCACACTGGTCCTTGACACCGACAGCTGGGAGCTCCCCAGCAGGTGTGGACATAGCCCGGCCTCTCAGTGATTTGCGCTCACGTTACTTGAATGTGCGCCTGGGGTGGTTTCTATATATATACTTGCTTTGTGTGGCTCAAGGCAGCCGAGAAAGTAGCAGATCCTAGTAAGAGTGGTTCCTATTGATTCAGAATTCATTCAACATTTATTAAGCGCCAGCTGGGCACCAGGTGCTAGGGATGACTTTATAGACAGTGATCGGGGTGTATGATCTTTATCAACCTACAGTGTTACAGGTAAGCTAGTGGCCCATTTGGCGGAGGGGGTGTATGTTGTGCATTTGTCTCTCCTGTTGTCCTGCTGATGTCCTAACCAGGAACTTGCCCCAAACAAGATGTTATATGTAAAGCATCTTGTGCACTAGAAAATGTCTGGCAAGTAAGCCTGCGGGGTTATTTTTATTCCACAGCCTTCCCTTTATATGCCAAGTTACGGTATAAGGAGCAGGCCCCGTGCTGGGCACACTACTAACATTATTCTCTGCCTTTTACATAGTGGGGAGCAGAGCCTTGTGGAGGCGATGCCCACTTCCCTTTAAGGACTCAAGTTGCTTCTCCAAACTTTACGCTTAGCTGCTAGCTGTGGACAGTTAAGGTCTTAGGCAGAGCTTATGGGACAAGAGGGGCAGACTGTCCAGCTACTGGAATGCTGCATTGATTAGGGAACTTCCCTGTGACTCTAGTTCATGCTGAGGCTCTTCTGTTGTGCAATAAACACAGTTCCCATTGGGAACGCTCCTTTAGTCCTTGTCATCCCGTTTGACTGGGTGAAGATGGTGACAGGTGGCACTCAGGTGGCAGGTGGGTTACAGCAGACACTTTAACTACTTAAGGTAGTGTTTGCCTCCCCGGGCTGTCATTCTGCTCTGCTGCTTCCTGTCTGTGGTCATGCCTCAATTTCCTCGTCTGTCAAATGGGGGTGATGGGATTGCTACAATAATCCAGATGAAGAGCTAACAGGTACTCACAGTCATTTCTCTTTAGTTATTCCTGCATTTTCCCACCTTCCAAATCCTGAAGGCACTCTCAGCAGAAGCGGAGTCTCTTTTGCCCAACAGTGTAGCTTAAAATTTTGACTTTTATGGTCTACATTTTAGGCTGGGCTCCTTTGTGGATTTTTTAAAGACTTTATGCATTTATTTGGGAGAGAGAGAAAGTGTGAGCATGCACATGCTTGAGTTGGGGGGGGGCAGGGGGAAGAGAGGGAGAGAGAATTTCCCTGGCAGACTCCATGTCAAGAGGGGAGCTGGATGCAGGGTTCAACCTCAGATCTCATGACCCCGAGATCATGACCTGAGCCGAAACCAAGAGTCAGATGCTCAACCAGCTGAGCCACGCAGCACTGCCCCCCTTTGCGGATTTGAAGTGGACATCCTATAAAAAGGGTGATCGATGCCTCCGTTGTGTCCCCCATTTATCTCAGGGACCACATGGACTGCACTATTCTCTGGGTGCATGGGGAAGGCTCAGGTTCCCGGGCTGACCGGGGTGAGATGTTGGGGAGTGCTGGTGCATGGAAGAGGCAGTTACTTGAAAGGGGGCCTGTGGATGGGAGGTGATGCTGGATCTTACATTAGAGTGGTTTGTTTATGTGCCTGACCTTGGCCAGAGAAAGAGGAAATGTCAGGCATAGACTGTTGGAAGGCACTAGGAGCCCAGCCCAAGGGAATGGAAGGAAGACCCGGCTGGTAAATCCAGACAAGCCACTGGAGGGCTCCAGGAAGGAAGCTCAGAGGGCGTTCCCTTTCCTTTGCCAAGTTTTTGTCTCTTACAGATGCGGAAACATTATCAGGGTGGATCCATGAGAAAATGAGTCCCCTGACAAGTCCGTTAGTAAGTGGCTCCAGACTGTCATGATCTCCTGGGTGTTGTAACCAGTCGTAGGTGCCAAGGACATTCTTCTGGGTTGGTCAGGGGCCCACATGCATGGACCAGACACTTTCCCCCAGTTCCTGCAGCCCTTAGTGCTCGGGGGTCTGTGACCCTTATTCCATCTAGTCTTTAAGAGCAGGTAGTGGCTTGTGTGTCTCCCTCTCTGGGCGAATGAACTTCTGGAGGGCACGGCCTGTGGGAGTGTGTGTGAGTGTGCTCGTGCGTGTGTCAGAGTTACCAGCCATGTTTGTTTCCTATGGCTGCTGTAACACATGACTGCAGACAGTGCTTTCAGACAACACACGTTTATTGTTTTACAGTTCTGGAAGTCCATAGTCTAAAATCTGTCTTACGGGGCTCACTTCAAGCTATCGGTAGGCCTGGATCCTTCTGGAGGCTCTGGTGCAGAACCCGTTTCTTTGCCTTTTCTGGTTTTTAGAGATTGCCTGCATTTGTTGGATTATAACCCCTTCCCTG
Organism: Taxidea taxus jeffersonii; assembly: GCA_003697995.1. Taxonomy (NCBI): domain Eukaryota; kingdom Metazoa; phylum Chordata; class Mammalia; order Carnivora; family Mustelidae; genus Taxidea; species Taxidea taxus. The sequence continues at coordinate 5,890 of RCUC01133316.1, read as the reverse complement.
GGTCTCTGCCCTCTGCTTCCTTCATGTCTCCTACTACTGCTCTGACCCTCCCGTCTGCCTCTTAGGGGAGCCTGATGATCATGTCAGGCCTGCCTAGGTAATCCGGGATACTCTCCCCACCTCAAGATCCTTAACTTCATCACATCAGCGAGGTTCCTTGTGCTGTGCAAGGTTATACATTCCCAGGTCCTGGGAATTGGGACATGCATGTCTTTGGGGGGCTATGCTTTAGCCTGACACACTCACACATTCCCTGTAGTGCTGGGCTCCCACATCCTAGCTCTGCCCCCCGCCCCCAGCTTTGTGATGCTGGCAAGTTACTGAACAGCCCATGCAGCTCCCCATCTGATAATAGTACTGCCCCTTCTGAGACTTAATTGAAGAAATAGATGTGAAGGGCTTGGAGAACCAGCTGGCACCAAAGTAAATACATTTTGAGTATTTGCTGTTATCGTTGTTACTCTCTTATTCTTCGTAAGCACCCAGAAGGTGTTTGGATGCGTGTTCCATCTTCCATTTTGGTTGTTCTGACTATTGACATTTACAACTGAAAAGTCTTATCATTAGAGTAAGTATATATATTTAAATATATATTTATATATACACATGTATATATATATTTAAGACTCTCAGGGTTTTAGGATGTAAGACTATAAGACTAACACATCTTGTGTGTGGAAGTATTTTCTATTCCTTTGTAGAATGATACATAAGTAGTACTGAGTGTAGGAAGAGGTTAATCTAGTACCTAAATAATCCTATTGGCTACCATTCAAGTCTTTTCTCACTTTGCTGTCCACTTCGTGGGGCTTTTGTCCTTATGTTCCCACCATGGCTGCTTGTCTCCTGCCCTCATGTCCATGTTCCAGCTGGGGAGGAACTAGAAGGGAGGGCCAGCACTAAGGCAGGGAAGCCAAGGCCTTCGGGAATCCTCAGCAGATTTCTGTCTACATCTTTGACCAGAACCGAGGTGCAGGGGGTTGGGGAAGGTGAGAATGTTTAACTGCAGCATGTTGGGTTCTGTCAGTAAGGACAAAGGGATGCATCAACCTCTGTCATGATTCCCCAGAGAAACTCTGGCTGGGGCAGGTCCCCAAGATCCAAATAAGAATGGTTGTGTGTTTATCATAACATCGTAATGGCAGAGAACTTTGAACAGCATACATATCCATTAGTGGGAAAATTCACAAATAAATTGCCATCATATCCATACCATTGAATACTCTAAAGCAGTTATGACCTGCTGTGTATCAACATGGGTAAATGTCAAACATGTAAAATATCAAAGGAACAATTGCAGAAGGTTAGGTATAACAGTATGATTCTACTTAGATAAAGTTTACATACAGAAAACTGGCTTCTAGTTACCCAGTAAGGAAAAAATATGAATCAGGAGTGATCAGCATCACAGCCAGAAGTGGGGAGGAATGTTACCAGGCAGGGATGTTCCATGAGCATCCGTTGTTACTTGTGGCCAGGGAAGGATCCGGGTTCTGTGGGGCCTGCCGCATATATAATTGGGGGGAGATTCCCTTTTAAGAAAAAGAGGGCTCCACTTTGGGCTTTACTGTAAATCTGCCTCAAACTGGCCTTTGCAAGAGTGTGGGTGGCTCAGTGGGTTAAATGTCTACATTTGGCTCAGGTCATGATCTCAGGGTCCTGGGATCAAGCCCAGTGTCAGACCCTCTGCTCAGTGGAGTCTGTTTCTCCCTCTGCCTGCCATTTGGCCTGCTTGTGCGCGTGCTCTCTCTCTCTCTCAATCTGTCAAATTAAAAAAAAAATAAAATCTTAAAAAAAAAGATTATATCTGATACACCAAGAAGTCATTGCTAAAAGTTATATGGGGAGCTCTTTGTAGATGGGTAATAATAACATTTAAAGGCCTCACCATAGGCCACACCCTGCACTGAGCATTTGGCAGGAATTTTTCCTTGACGCTTCACAGCCAGTTCATGATACAGATGCCACTTACCGGCCTCCTTCTATGGCCAAGAAAGCAGAGACTCAGAGGGGTCAAGTCATTTGCCCAAGACCACACAGCTGGTGCATGGCGGAGTCAGGGTTCAAATTCACAGAGCAGAGCAGGACTTGCTTACTAGGAATTAAACATGCCAGGCTTGGTGATCTCTCTGTTGTTGTTTGTGTGTGTGTTATCTTTCCTTCATTAAGACTCATAATTTTTAATTAAGTGGAGGAAGAGCAATACAACCTGAAAATATTTCTTCCTATTACATGGAAGTTATTTTTGGAATTAGTGTGTAAATGAGGAGTATTTCTCAAAGTAATTGATTTGATGAGTAGGCAAGGATCACTTGTGATAAGTTAAATGTCTTTGATTAAAAGACTTTTGGTTAGGTTGCCTGAGTGGCTCAGCCAGTTAAGCGTCTGGCTTCAGCTCAGGTCAGGATCCCAGGGCCCTGGGAATCGAGTCTGGCATCGGGTTCCCTGCTCAGTGGGGAGTCTGCTTCTCCCTCCCCGTCTCCCCTTCCCCCTGGTCATGCTGTCTCTCTCTCTCTCTCTTAAATAAACGCATATAAATCTTTAAAAAAAGGACTTTTGATTAAAAAAAAGTCTTCAAAATCCTTGTTGTACTTAATCTGTTGGCTGAGCTCATGGAAAGCACCAGGTGTAAATAATCAAGAAGTCAGTCCTAATGATTTCCTAGTAACAAAGCCGCCTGAGAATCTCCCCATATGGATGTACATTAGGCATCATGAGGCCCCAGACCCACATGCATGACTGTGTATATGGGTCTGTTTCATGGTGTCTGGTGAGGATAGGACTCTGTGTGCTTGTGGGCATAACACATGGATATAACTTTCTGTGGATCCCAAAATGATTAATCCCACAAAGAGGAGGAAACCATGAAGGCAGGCCGTGATTGAATCATCCATTCCTCAAAACAGTGTGAGTTAAAAGTCAAACCAAGGAAAACCCACAGGACCTGCTGCCTGGTGCTCCACTGGTATTTAGGAAAGAGGGCTTGAGGAAGGCCGGGAAGGTCCCTGGGCCACAGGGCTTGGCCTGGGGGCTTGGCTGTGGCTCCCCCACTAGACTGCCAAGGCCATGGAAGAGCTCATGGCCGCACAGAGCCCTGGACACGGTCTTCGCCCCAGGGAGCCCCACAGCCAGGAAAGCAGGGAAGTGAACCAGCGTCCATCCAGTGTTGCTCTTGGCTGCAGGGAAGGAAAGGAAAAAAAGCCAGGGTGACCAGGAGAAAAGGAGTTAACCCACCTTCCTGGTCACATTTAAAGGGTACTAATGTTTGTGCATATTTGTAAATATTGAGTATACTGTTACCAAGTAACAGCCTTACCAAGTGACTGAGTGGAGGGCCTCCTTCTGTTTGAGTGCACTGGCTTGGGCTTTTTTGTTGTTGTTGTTCAGAGTGTTTGGCCCCTTTTCTTTTGTGTGGTTCTATTGGTTGAATAAAGGGGAGTTAGTTTTTCAATTGTCTGTGTGCAGGAACCCTTGGCCGACTGTAAAAATTTGGCACTGGAAAGGGAGCGGCAGTGCGTGAGGTTACTGATTTGGTGCTTGCATAAATAACTCCAGAGCCCTAAAAACCACCCTGCGCACCATCCCGTAGCCTCAGGACATCAAAGGCAATGAGGTCTCACCCTCCTCGTTTTGCAAATGGGGAAATAGAGGCCAGAAGACCCCGCATGCCACATTGCTTATGGTGGTTTACAAGTTTGTCAGGAGCATGACTTTTTGTTTTTTTATTAAGATTTTATTTATCTATTTGTCAGAGAGAGAGCGAGAGTGAAGGGGAAGCTGCAGGGGAAGCAGCAGGCAGAAGGAGAAGCAGGCTCCCCACCAAGCAAGGAGCCCAATATGGGACTCTACTGTGGGACCTTGGGATCATGCCTGAGCTGCCCAGATGTCCCAGGAGCATGACTTTTTGAAAGGTGAAAGTTGACAAGTTATTACCAGAAATTCTAGGTTGGGACATGGAGCCCCTGGATGGGTGAATGTATAAAATCCCTTGGATTTCCTTAGAAGTACAGGAGGAGTGGTGAGTCAGGGCCATGGGGTAAGGGATCATTTATCCCTTGCTCCCCATCTCTTGCTGGGACCACTCATTTTACTCCCAGGCTGTCTTTCTCTGTCAAGCAGGTGTCTGTGGATGGAGGGAAAGCCCCCACAAACATGTCCTCTGAGTTCCTGTGACAACGTGTCCTGCTGGGGAGGCTCTGTACTGTCTGCCGTGTTTATGGAGAGGCTGCCAGACCCCTCTCTTGCCCGGTCTTTCTTGCTCAGACAAGCCTGCTACTAAGCTGTCAGGGGGCAGGGTTTGTTTTTGACATATCTGCCGACCTACCACGAGCTGTGCTTCCTCTGATAGCAGCCCCTTCCAAGAAGCCAGCTTCCCCAACCCCATCCCTAAGGCCAGTTTTCTTCTAGGCCGTGGACCAGGCAGAAATCACCAAACGCGAATTCTGTCCTGCAGGAACTCCCCCCAGAGCGTGTGGGTGGACTGAACTGAGATTTGGGGACAGAAGGGAGAGTGGTCTATTCTTAGGGAAGTCATGGGGGTCAGGAAGGCTTCTCAGAAAGGGTGGCCCAGGGCTGGGTCTTCAGAGGCTCAGCTGGTTGAAGAGAACCAAGCACTACAAGCCTAGATGTTGTTGGAATGGGGGTGGGGGGCATCCTTCTGCAGGGCTGGATGTATGGTATGGGGATGCTGGGGTGGGTATCCCAGGAAATAGGTCCAGGGGTAGGTGGGGTGGGGGAGTGTAGTGGTTAGTCTACTTTGCTATACTTTTTATCTTGGATTTTCTTTTCTTTTTTTTTTTTTAAAGATTTTATTTATTTATTTGACAGACAGAGATCACAAGTAGAGAGGCAGGCAGAGAGAGAGGAGGAAGCAGGCTGTCCGCAGAGCGGAGAGCCCGATGTGGGGCTCAATCCCACAACCCTGGGATCATGACCTGAGCCGAAGGCAGCGGCTTTAACCCACTGAGCCACCCAGGAGCCCCTTGGATTTTATTTTCTAAGAGATATGGAACCTTTTGAATATTTGAAATGGGGTGCAAGGATGAGGAGGGAATGACTATATTTGAGATATAACAGCTCCTTAATGGTCGAAGTGTGCAGGGGGAGCTAAGATTGGGGACTGGGTCAGGGAGGAAGGGTCTGAAGCACAGTGGATGTAGAAATGGTGGTGGGGGTCTCTGGACTCCCCGGGGTCCAGAGTGGGTGTGTGGAAGATGGTGATACCATTCATCGAGAATCTCTTCTTTAAGTGAGGAGCCACAGTTCCTAGATGCACAGAACGGGGCTTAGGAACCATATTCATAGAGGTCCCAGCACCTGCGTTCTCCACTTCTCTCATTCGAAGCTCACTCAGCCTGAGCCCTGTGCCCCAGGGCCTTGCCCATTGCTGGCTCAGCTAATGAATTGCTTCTTGTTATTTGTGGGAGTTAATGGCTGGTGGGTATTAATATGTTACCCAGCCCTGGTAACCTATTTCCATTTTAAACAAGTGCTTAGAGCTCTTAGGTCAGCCCTGAAAGTTTCATCAGAATTTAATCAGAAAAACTTAAAATGTCCAATTTTAGCTTCAAGTGATTTTTTTTTTTTTTTTAGGTTTGTCTTTAGTGGAGTCTCAAATTGAGACCAGGTTTGAACAACAAAAAATAATATGCTAAGACATTTTACTCTCTTCTGCCCTCTAGTGGCAGATTCTTGAGCACCTCTTTTCAAGTCCAACCACTTTGGGATTCATTGAGTCAAAAAATAATTATTGTATGTCTCTTATGGGCTAGATGCCTCAAAGAGCCTCACTGTCTGGACTTATGATGGCCATCCAGTCCGTTCCTAAAAGGTTATCAAGGCATATGAAGTAAGTTAAAATGAATTAATTAGGTCTGGAAGATTTTATTTT
>ML102348.1:71445-86999 GCA_003697995.1 Taxidea taxus jeffersonii | reverse complement strand
GGGGGGGGGGCTTTGATTAAAAACACAGACATGGATTTGAGGAATCCTGATCTTACCCCACAGAGCACGTGTGGAGGTGGGGTGGGACTGGATGGCCCGGGGGTGTCGCTCACAACACACAGAGTAACTGGCTTGACAAGGCCTGTATGGGAATGTCAAGGAGGCTGCCAGCACGGTGGGGGGACCCAGGCCGGTCCCCTCATTCTCCAACTTCCTGCTCTTGAAGTCTCTTCTTCAGCAGGGCCCACTGGATCCTTGGGGGCTCCTCAGCTGACTGGTTCTGTGGTGGCCCCTCTCACCCAGACCTACCTGGGCGTCTGACTTTGCTTCCCTGTCTTTATTTTTTCCTCATCTAAACACTGTAGGGGAGAAGACTAATTGGTAGAAAGTCTGACTCGATCATTTTGAAAGCAGTACATAGGGGCCCCAGGCGGGGTCTCTGTGTCAGGAGCATTATGAGGCCGACCGGGAGGGACTGGCCTCCACAGATGGACAGGTCGGAATGGCTTGTCACCATCCCGTTTGTCATGGGTAAAGGAGTTGCTTTTAAGTTTAAAGATATTTGAAAGTCATTTGCTCCCAGTGACTGCATTTTACCCCATTCTTCTCTTCCCGGAGATGCTGTGGGGAACGTACACAGCCTTCTTTTGTTTTTCTCAGGGTCTGTCCCTCCTCCAGCCTTGCTTCCCGTCCCCACACAGTCATTCCTCAAATGCGTCATGTGTGCCTGTCACTTGTGTGCTGTCATTGCCCCCAGCTCAGGGCCTTCAGTGGGGGAGACAGGAGGGTCCCCACTAGGCCAAAGCCCCAGGGGATGAGCAGTTCCAATGCCGACCCGGTGTGACAAGTGCCGAGAGGGAGGCCTGGATTGGGGTGCCTGCCTCGGGCGGCTTCTCTAGGCTGGGGGAGGGTGGAGGGCCAGCTCCCCTCCCTGAGAAAGTCACACCGGACCTACAGATGAGTTCAGTTTAGAATCCCTGCACAGGCACGATTATGAACGCCAAGTTAGATTATGGGAACTTATGCAGAGTGATGGTCCCACCCAGACGGTAAAGTTCGGCTTCCTTTTCTCTGGGAGCCCATCTTTGACTCTCACTCGGTCTGCTCTCCGAGCTCCTGCAGCCCTGACACCTCCAGTCTCCCGTTCCAGTGCCTGAGTGACAGGCTCCCTGCCTCTGAGACCATGGCCAAGGTCCTGCTTGGGGTCTCGCTCTATTCCTGGTCCTCCAGGTCAGGGTGTGTTCCTTTGCGCGGGCCCCACCTCCTCCTCCTTCCTGGTGGCCCAGGAAAGCTCACAGGCTGCAGGGTCCAAGCTCTTCAAGGGCTCAGTGGCTTGACGTGTACACGCTCTGCCTCGGGAAAAGCACGGAAGCCAAGTGAGGAACCGAGAGATGGAAGACATGGAGGGAATCTACTGCACAAAAAAGGAACAAAACCTCAGACAAAACTTAAAAGGCAAATGACACACTGGGGGGATGTTTGCAAACATGATCAACTAAGGACGAATGTTCTCGAAAAAGCATTTAATACAAATCAGTAAGACAAACGTGGAGATGCCCCGAGACAATTCACAGGTGGGGTTCCAGGAGTTCATATGTCTACGTGGGAAACTCATTCAGCCCCTCCATAAGCAGAGATAGAAATGAAAATAGCATGCTTTTGCGTACCAAATTTGCAAAAGTGAGAAAAACAGAATAGCCGGGGTAGGGCCTGGGTGTGTTGGGAACGGGCCCTCACGTAGTGCTGATGGCCATGGTCGCAAGTAGAGCATCTGGAAGCACTTTGGGTGAGGGTCTAAAGGGCCTGAGAAGTATGCGTTCTCCACCTACGAATCACACTTCTGAGAATCGATCTCAGCCACAGACAGGGACACGGGAATTCCTCGTGAGATCATTTTAAGCAACCAAAGTAAGACTTATGAATTATAATCCATGATTCCATTCATATAAATTCTATATTTATGCCTCAGCCTTTTCTTTGGATGATTTTTGAAGAATTTTTTTTTCCTTCTGGGGGATTTTGATCATCATATTTATAGGTTTTATCTTTTTCATATTTTCTATTATGAGCATAATAAAAATCAAGAGGAGAAGGTAAAATCCGCTTGAAATGCGAATGATGGAACCAAGCAAATCTAGAAATTACCTTTGGGGGTCAAAAGGGTCAAAATCACTAGCAAAACTTGTCACTTTGCAAGATTCAGGAAAACTATGTTGATGGGTGCACCCAAATTCTCTATAAAGGCAAGGGCAGAGGTCACTGGGCCACAGGGCTGCGGATGGGCTGATTTTGTGGCATGAAGTCACCTGGTTCTTCACTGTGTGATACTGGGTTCAGCCACTCCCTCGGTGGGACTCAGTTTCCTACTGTGTACCAGCGTGGTAGGGGGTCAGACTAAATCATCTCTGAGGATCTTGGCAGATCACAGCTGAGTAGGCCACTCTGTTCTCAAAGAAGACAACTTTGACTTGCCCGGTGACAGAGCTGAGAGGGACTGCGGGCAGGTATTTGCAGGCCTCAGGTTCCAGCTCCTTATTGGCCCAGGACCTTGTAGACTGTGACCACTGTGGTGCCCTGCCTTGGCCCTGCTTCTTGGCCAGCCTCTCTTCCTGTCAGCTTCTGGGCCCACACTTTTGGGGGTTGGTTGGACTCCTCAGGCTTTATCGATTCTGAGCCTGTGTCTTCCCTGACAGGGGCAGGAAGGGGGTTCCCTATGCTTTGGAGCTGTTTAGGGGAGACATGAACTCAAACGCCACTGGGGAGCCCCGCCTGCCCAGGGAGATGGCATCTCCTCCCTCCAGGGCCCTCTCCCTGGGACATTTTTGAGATGGTTTGGCTGTCAGGCCAAGGTGCCCTGACTGTCCGAAGGCCACGAGGCCACCTCCTGGTACGGCACTGCTCCTCCCCTCCCAGCCCATAGTTGCCTATGGGTTGACTGGAGCGCCCCCCCCATACCACCCCCGGCCCCCGTCCCCGCCATCCATGCCCCAGCTCCTCAGCTCTGCTTCAGCCTCCTGTGCTTAGCATCCTTTCCCAGATCCCGATGGCTTATGGGAATGCTGCCTAGGCACCTCGGAATCTTACACTGTCAGCCGTGAGCAAGCCTTCGAGTCCTCCTTCCCACTGTGCCTTCTCAGGTGTGGGGCAGGCCTGCCTGCTTGGTGCCCCACTAAGGTAGGCTGATTTCCTTTCTGGTCTGGGCATAAACTAACCTGCAGGCTTCCAGAAAAGATGGCATGAGATTGCCCTCTCTGTCCGGAACCAGAGAACTCCTGCCTGACTTGCAGCCTCTGGGTGGTGACGTCTTCAGCTTTAGCCTGAATAGCAGAGCCAGTCCGGAGTGCAGGGAGAGGAGCTGGCCTGGGCCTGGGGAAGCTGGTGGGGAAAGGTGTTCCCACGGAGCTGCTCTTCCTGATGCGGGCCTGTTTCTGCGCAGCGACCAACAGATGCGTGGAAAGACGACTTCTCTGAAGAGCCCTGTGTCCTGCTCCGAGAAACTAGCCAGGGTTCAGGCACCCTTGGACTCCAGGTGAGGCCCCTCCCAGTCAGATTGGCCTATGGATTGGTGGTGGGAAGCTCTCAGGAGGACCTTATAAAAAGGGGCAAATAAAAAAGAGTAACATCTTGCCATTTGCGATGACCTGCTTGAAGCTAGTGAGTATTGAGCTAAGTGAGATTAGGTCCGAGAAAGACGGATACCATATGACTTCACTCATAGGTGAAATTTAAGAAACAAGTCAAACGAGCAAAGGAGAGAGGGAAGAACCACGGAACAGACTCTGAACTCTAGAGAACGCGCGGATGGTCACCGGTGGGGAGGTGGGGAGGGGAATGGGTGACACCGGTGATGGGGATGAAGGAGGGCACTTGTGATGAGGGTGCTGAGTCACTGTACTGTATGCCTGAAACGAAATTGCACTGTACGTTAACTAGCCAGCATTTAAATACAAACTTAAATAAAAGAAGGGGGCAAAGGGGTTAAAGAAGGGGCAGAAAGGGGACCTTGCATCAGGCTGGGCATAGTCTGCCCCTTGCCTCTTCCTCCCGGTCTGGGGCCTGTCTAGGCTTCTCAAGTTACCAGCCTCCTCCCTGCCCACCTGTCCTTAGGCCAACCTGGTCGGTCCAACACCACCCCCACTCCCTCTCCCTCAGCCTCGGTAGCCTCCCTCAGGTCAGGTGAGTCTGCTGAGCACCAGGCTGCCGGGAGGAGGCTGCGAGGGGGGCAGTCCTGCCGGGATCATGGCCCACAGCCAGGCCCCGGAGCCGTGAGTCTGACATCTCCACCTCACCCGCTTCCCACACTGGTCCCTATCCCTGGTCTTCCGCTCACCTAGCCTCAGGTCTGCTCCTCTGCTTATCCTTTGGCCAGAGAAGTGGGTGAGGGTTTTTTGATACCCAGGGGTGGGCAGCCGCTAAGCATCTCTGGGAGCTGGAGGCAGGAGTGCCCTTCCCCAGGGCCGAGCTCCGCACTCCCTGTTGCTTATCACCTTGCTGTGGCTCCCAGAGAAGGGCCTCAGTCTTCAGCCTCTCGACCAAGCTTCTGGCCTGAAGCCAGGGCAGACCTTGCACCGCGGATGTATGGGCAGGACTCGAGGGTTCCCTGTCCCTGAAATGGAATGTCTCCTTTGCAGTCTGCACTGGCCAGAGGGCTTGAAGGGTGAAGAGATAAAGAAGTATGGCCGAGAAGGGGTAAGTGCGCGGAGGCTGCCTCTTCACTGCCCGTTGAGGGAGGGTTCCGGGCTGCCGGAATCGGGGCTATTGGCTCCTTGGCCACCACGGCCTGTCAACAAGGGAATCCTGAGTGAGTGTCCCCTCCTGGGTGGGGGTGGGGCGTCACCCTCCGGTCATAGGCTGCCCATCAGGACCTTCTGTTGCCATGTCACTGAGAGACAAGCTATGCTTGGAACTCAGCCTTTCAGCCCTGCTGGTTCTTTACCAACTGCTTTGTGCTAACTTCCCGGGGCCCCTGCACCCCCCCAACCATAGCATTATTTCCTGGTAACTGGTGCAGGGCCCCCCTTGGTGGCTAATCTCCCCAGGACTTCTCAGCCCCAGCTTGTATGTTTGCAGACACTACTGAGTAAATACAACCAACAATACCACAAGCTGTTTAAGGACATCCCCTTGGAGGAGGTGGTTCTCAAAGGTGAGCTCTCCTAGGTGTGGCTGGACAGGTGCCTAGAAGGCCTGAGGCCCAGGTCCTCTCCTCCAGAGCCTCCAAGGCACAATTTTGATATGGGAACTGGCTGCCCTTTGGATGTGGCTGGGCCCACTTTCTTTGAAAGTCTGAGAAGACTGGGCAGATTGGGGATATGAAATGGAATTTATGAAAGTTTTCTTGAGGCAATGTCAGGGCTTCCAAATTTTATTTCTGTTCTGCTCTTAGCAATGGCTGTTCTTTCCTGCTCAGGCCTCTCAGTGAGCATGGGGGAGCATTTGCACAAGGAGGCCCTCTCTCCAGGGCAGGGCAAGGAGTTCTGCCTGAGGGAGTGAGAATCCAGGCTTAGGGAGTCCTCTGAAGCATGAGGGGAGGAGGAGGAAAGCTCTAGTAGTTTGGTGGGCTCAGGTGGGACAGTCAGGACTCTGGAAAAGGACTCGGGGTGCTGGTGGAATGGGTGGTTTGGGGCCTGGGGTCGGGAAGGGGGATTCTGAGGCAGGCAGTCCCTGACACTGGGCTCTGGACTCCTGAGTGTGAGGATGCAGGCCCTGGGTTTTCGGGGTTGGTTTGCTCATGGCAATCTTCTTTCCTGCGACTTTCCAGTGTGTTCCTGCGCCCTCCAGAGAGACCTCCTTCTCCAGGGCCGGCTCTACATCTCTCCCAACTGGCTCTGCTTCCATGCCAGCCTCTTTGGCAAGGATATAAAGGTAGTAATAATGGGCCTGTGTGGCCCCAGCTGGGAAGAGACAGGGCCCCTGCCCTGTGGGCACCTGCTGAAGCCTCTCACTGTGAGGCCCCCTACCTGGTCTCCTTCCAATGCAGGGTCCCAGTCTAGACTCCACAGAGCCTAGAACAGTTCACGGCCAATTCCATCTATGGGTGCCCCTGCAATGCCTTCAGGATCAGAGCGGGATGTCACATTTTGGGGAGCCATAACTGTGGCCAGGTGGTAGGTCAGGGAACTCCATTACGTAGTATGGCATTCACCAGCGCCACCATCCTTGGCCTCCTGGATAATAGGGTGAGAGCCCCGAGCAGTGTGTGCTGCCAAGGCTGGCACAGGGTGGCAGGACCACTGAAAGGGGAGCCTGCATCATAGAGTAGAAGGCTCACATATTCTCCCACATAAAGCAAGGCTTCTCCATGGTGTCCATGCTTGGCTGGGGCTCTATGCAGAAAGCAAAGGGACCATGTCCTTGGGGGTGAGTCCTGAGAGAAGCATGCCTCTCCTTGCTCAGGTGGTCATTCCCGTGGTGTCTGTCCAAATGATCAAAAAACACAAGATGGCGCGGCTTCTTCCCAATGGCCTGGCCATCACCACCAACACCAGCCAGAAGGTCAGTGAGTCCCTGGGCCAGCCATCCCTGGTTAGTCTCCCATCCCATCCCCAGGATCCTGACTCTGGCACTTTCTCTGGTCTGTTCTTACCCGACCCTTTTCTGTTTTCTTTCTCTGTTCCAGTATGTCTTTGTGTCACTGCTTTCCCGGGACAGTGTATATGACATGCTGAGAAGGGTCTGCACACACCTCCAGGTATGGAGTTCTGGGGGAGGAGTTGGGCCAGGGAGGCTGCTCAGGCCTAGGCTGAGGTCTTGGGACAAGGCTGTTCAGGGTGGTTGGCCCGTCTCTCCAGCACAGGCACCAAGGACAGGGAGAGGGGAGTAACGGGCTCAGGCCTAGTGTATCCAAGCTTGTTGTTGGACTGGGTCTCTATGATTATGAGCATGTCTCTTGGAGGCCAGTGGCCGCTGTGTGTCCCCATGTGTATTCCCTCATTGTGCTCCTTCAGCGTGTAGACAGAAGCACGTGGCTGCTTCTCAGTAAGCCTACAGCTCTCTTTGGCCCGCGGTGAGGAAGTGGGGAGGGGCAGCAGCATGGGGAAATATGTTTCCTTGGATTTGCCCTTTGCTCCAGCATTAGCTTGGGGACTTCTGCAAACTCTGGGAGCTAGGCTTCATCCAACCCGAGGTGGCTTATTTGGAAGTAAAGCTCTCTTGGAGAGTGCTAACACCTCCTCCCTCCTGACCTTGGCTGTTCCCGATGGACAAGTGACCCCAGCTCCCTTTCTTCCTTAGCCTTCCAGCAAGAAGAGCCTGAGTGTAAGAGAATTTCCAGAGGAACCGGAGTGCGAGTCCCTGGTGAGAGCTGAGGTTGGAAGCAAAAGCTGCTGGTGTGAGGGGGCCTATGGCTCTGAGGCTTCAGGTCCTCTTGGACAGCGGCCTACAATGCAGAACTGGGGCTCCAGGCTCAAGAGCCAGTGGCCGTCCTATGCCAGGGGGTCCCCTAGACCCGACGCACTCCATGCCATGAGCAGCCACTAGGTTCTAGGCAGGTCTGCTGACTTCCTGAGCGGAAGAGATGCCCAGCCCCCAGAACACCGTGCAGGGCAGAGCCCACAGCTGGACAGCGCAGAGCCGGTGACCTGTCCTCTTTTGTTTAGCAGGGTCAGGAGGGCCTTCCAGGGGATAGAGAGGTCCTCGGGGAAGAACTCCAAAGGCTATCACTGGAGAACTCAGACTCATTTGAGATTTGCTGAGGTCCCAGCAGTCCCAACTGAGGTCCAACTGAGGTTATGGGTAGGCAGAGCTGAGTTTCTACAACAGTGATGGAGATGGAAATGACCCCAGGGTGTTTGAAGTCTTCTTCACTAACCATTAAGCATTTAGCCAAGCATACAGTATGCACAATACTATGCAGGGGATAGAAGGTGCTGTTCCCATTTTTGTTGATGGGGACCCTAGGTACTCCTGTTAAGGTCAGTGATGTACTTAGGGTTTGAGTCCAGATTACGAGGACTTATCCCATTTAAGATACATTGTGCCAAGCTTTCTTGGGCTCTGCGGATCTGAGCACATACCTGGGTTAGCTCATGTCTTAGATCCTGCTGTGGTTCTATACCAGCAGTCTTCAAAGACATTGTTCCCTGGAAGAATGGCTGGTCCCAGCAAGGGAGCTGATAAGAGAGACACGTGATTGCTATGGCAATGGTTTCCCTCCTTCTAGGTACCTGCCTTCATGCTCACTAGGTATCCAAATTGGTAATATCTGGGAAAAAATTTTTTTAAGATTTTATTTTTATTTATTTGACAGACAGATATCACAAGTAGGCAGAGAAGCAGGCAGGGCGGGGAGAAGCAGGCTCGCTGCTGAGCAGAGAGCCCGATGTGGGGCTCCATCCCAGGACCCTGGGATCATGACCTGAGCCGAAGGCAGAGGCTTAACCCACTGAGCCACCCAGGTGCCCCAATATCTGGAAATTTTTTGATAAACCTAGTGTGGGCCCCTTAGGACAAGTGACATCCCAAAGGTCATAGAGTTTCATCTGCCTTCTCTGCAGGAAGTCCTCATCCCTGAGATGAAGTGGAGAAAAGTTTGCCCTGCCTCCAGGTCCCTGTCCCTCCCAGACAACATCCCTTGTATCCCTCGGGCATCCATGGACTCCACGGACAGCTTCTTTCCCTCCAGGAAGCCTCCCGGGTCTGGTGAGCTCAGCATGCTCAGTTGTCTGTGACAACTGCTTACAAAGACCAGGCTTTCCCTGCCCCTACTACTGCAAGGAGGGAAAATCACAGCCAGCAAGGCTTCTGAGAGCTGTTTCTTACTTTATCCAAATCCCTAAGGGAAAGCCAAGCCAAAAGCCTGAGCAGCTTCAGAGAATGGGGGGAGGTGGGCACGTTCCTTGCTGGGCTGGGCTCCTGCCTCCTGCCCCATGAAGATGCCTAATTGCTCCCCTATCACAGAGAATGACGTCTGTGAGGAGGAGAAGCTGGCGGAGGAGCCCAGGAGCGATGGGAAGCTGAGGCTCTGGGATTACCAGCTCCTCAAGGTCATCTTTGTGCTGTAGGTGACTACATTGGGGATGGGGGTCATTAAACTCCCCTGCATAGCTGGCTGTTTGAAGCAGGGGCCTCTGTGTGTGGGGAGGTCACTGTCCAGAGGGAGGGGAAGGTCCTAAGTCAACTGAAAGCTCCTGGGTGGTGTCTGGAGGTTACCTGGCAGGCCCTTCTTCAGCAAGACTAAGTGTCTCTCGTCTTTATTCAGCACCCCTGTAACTTAGGAGTAAGGCTGTGCAGTAGGGAGGGACAGGATAAGAAGCTATCGAAAAAAGGAAAATGTGTACAGGACTGGGAAGGGGGACAACTTACAAAATTGGAGAGGGCCATCAGATAGACTAGGGGAGAGCCACAGCCTTCCTGCCACCCACTTTTAGAGCAGTTTTTAGAACCCCAGACTTGTCTGTAATTCTGCCTAAGGACCAGCAGGGAGGTGAGCATGGTGGGGCATTTCATGAACAGCCAGCCCCTGGTGTCCCCTCATCTTACCTCGTGACCTTCCTCTGCTTCTGCTGGCTGAGTTCCAATGGTCAGTCTCAGCATTTGCTGGGAGAGTGCGCCTACCACCTTAGGCAGCCTTGAAGAGGAGGCACAGGACCAAGGTGGCTGGTCAAAGGGAAGGTGGGCTCAGTTTAAGGACCCAGAATTCCTGCTGGGCTTTGAGGGCACCTCCATGGGGATGAGTCTCAGGACCCCACATGACCTCTGGACACAAAGATGTCCAGGCCTGAACATAGCCGAGAGGCAAAGAGTTCTTTAATTCTTCCAGTTGCAGGAAGTAGCTTTGTTCCCATTCCTAGTTTTTTTAAGAGTTTATTTATTTATTTGACAGAGAGAGATCACAAGTAGGCAGAGAGGCAGGCAGAGAGAGAGAAGGAAGCAGGCTCCCCGCAGAGCAGAGAGCCCGATGCGGGGCTTGATCCCAGGACCCTGGGATCATGACCCGAGCTGAAGGCAGAGGCTTTAACCCACTGAGCCACCCAGGCACCCCTCCCATTCCTATTTTTTGGTGAGCCTCTAAAAATGTCCTTTTCCCAGGTAAGATATCCTTATCTCTCTTTCTCCAGGATCTGCTTCTTGGTCATGTCCTCATCCTATCTGGCATTCCGCATCTCCCGGCTGGAACAGCAGTTATGCTCCCTGAATTGGGACGGCCCAGTCCCTGGGCACAGGTGATGTCCTGTCTCTTCCAATGCCTCGGGGATTGAAGGTAAAGGACAGGAGCCAATACCTATGGCCAGGCTGCGTGTCGTCCTGGCTGGACTTGGCCTTGCCCTTGAGCTAGCTTGACAGCTCAATCTGCCAAGCAAGGTTGGACAGAGCGTGCACGGTACACAGTTCCCACCCTGACCAGCTTGACCAGCTCTCGTTGGCGGGGTGGGGGGATGGGGGGTGGTGAGGGGAGGCAGAGAAAGGCTCTACTGACCTGTCTGTCTGCCTTATAGGCCCCTTCTCTGATCTGGGAATCTCTCGTGTGCAGGTAACAGCCACCTTGGCTTCTCCAAGAAGAATGCTCTGGGTGCTAAGGTTCCACCAGTGACTCCTGTGGCTTATGCTGCTGTGCTGAGACTGAGTATGAAGGAGAATACTCCAGATCCTTCCTCCTCCCCCCAGCTCTTATCCCTCCTGTTGACCAACTCCTACAATTTGGGGACTCAGACACAAAGCCAGAGTCTTGGAACTGGCCGAGAAATTCTGTATACTAAGCTTCAGCAAGCACTTGGAAAAAGAAAATTAACTTGTTCCTTGGAAACAGTCTGGCACAGAGGCAAGAGCAGTAGGAGACACCCAAGGGACAATGGCCAAGTTTTGGTACCTGGAATGCAGCTCTCCACGGTCACGCGGCTCACAGAGGCCCAAACCCAAACCACCAGTGGGGCTCTGCTCTCTCCCAACATACCAGGCTCTCACTTCGGCCCCTGAGAGTCCCTGTTCTGGGGCCCAAAGGGCCTAGGAGCTGGGCATCTGTTAGGCCAAGGGCAGACTGGGAAAGTGAGGGGGAAGCTATGAAGAAGAGGAGGGTGTGTAGCTAGGATTCCAGCCAGAGGGGAAGATTCACGCCCTGTGCTGAGGCTCTGTTCTGGGCCCTCACGAGGAGGATTGGCTGAATCCAGAGGACAGTACTTGCAGCAGAGGATGGTGGCAGGGGCTGTGAAGGGGGACAGAGGTCCAGCATTCTGGGTCCTTCGCTGCCACTTCCTGGTGAGACAGGTGGAACAGGCCTATGATCACTGTGGTCACAGACGTGGTACTTCATCTTCTCCTGAGTGTTCCAACAGTTCTGAGGTGCCCCAGGGGGGGAAGTAGATGATGAGGAGTGGAGGTGTGGGGGGAGGGGAAGTCGGCGACTTTGATTTGAGCCTTGTACTTCCTGCCTGACTGGCCATGACCAACAGCAGCCTGTCGGGGAGGCGTGGCTGGGCACCTGGGCACAATGGTGTCGGGCCACCACGGAGCTCCCTCGTGTCGCCTGTAGTCAGTGAGTTGCAGGCTATGGGGGAGGGTCCTGCCCTCCATGAATAAGGTGGGGATGTCCAGGGTGGGCCTGGTACAGTGCAGGAACCAGGTCAAGGGGTTCTGTTTGATACCTCTGGGGACAAGAGAGGTAGGGGATGGGAGGAGTGGGCACAGCGGTAGCTTTGCCTTAGAGATTCCTCCATCTCTGCCAAGGCCTTCTCTGTTCTAAACAGCTCCTCTGTGCCTCAGAACTCTGCCTGCCCTCCCTGGGACTCCAACATGCAAAGACAGTGCCTTTAGGGGTTCCAGAAGGGCCTTAGTGAGGAGGTCAGAAGTATCAGGCAAAGTCACTGGTGATGGGGTGAGTGCGTCAGAAACAGTCACTGCTTTTCCTTCTTCAAACACGTGAGAGGTTAATCAGGGAGAAAGCCAAGGGGAATTTAGTTATCGTGGAGCTGCGACTGTCTTGCTTATAACAAACCCAAATGAGGATGTGAGGGATGGTGTCTATAGGGGACAGGTCCCTAAGTGCAGACCAGCAGTCTCTTTATCCTCCCACCGCTGTGGGTTCTAGGGTTAAGCTTAGAGTCTGCCTGGGGGGATGGTTTGTACCACAGCTGTAGGTGGCAGGTAAACTCATATTCCTTTCTCCCCACAGCACCACTCTGGAGAAAACCCCACCCTTTTATTGGAACGAGCCCCGTTTATCACCTTTATATCATGTTTTCAGGGAAATAACCCTACTTGCCCCAGTGTCTCCCCGCCTTGGTCCTTGCTGGAGGGCAGGGAGAATCGGTCCATTCTTTGAGCACTGCTAGGTTGAGCCCCAGGCTCACGAGAGGCCACCAGAGGTGCTGTCATGGGCAGCTCTGCGCACATGCTGGTGAGTCTGGTCTCTGGCCACACCCAGGCTCAGAAAGGGCAAGAGCCATGCTACAGGGTAGGCGGAGGTCCTCTTGGAGGTCCTCTTGGGTCCAGGGGTTTCAGTGGTAGGAGTGTGCCTGTCACTCTGGAGGGCCCTCTGTCTGTTTCTCCCTTTTCTTCCTCATCCTGGTCCTCTGGGGCCGGTGTCCTTTCTCCCGTGCGAGTTTGTAAACTACGTGGACTTATACAGACCTGCTTGCAGAGGCTGACATTCCTGTGATTCCCTGAGAGATTGGCTCGACTATCCTTGGGTTGTTCCAGCACGGCATTAGCCGTTGAAAATATTTTCAAATACAAACATTTGATTTTTCTAGTGTCCTGTGGTATGGAAAGTTCATTTTTATCTTTTGACGACTCACCAAAGGTACTCGTGCTGACATACTTGGCACGAAGGAGACTGATGGAGCCCAAGTCAGCCCCAGAATCTCAAGTGCTCTGCACATCTCATGAGGCTGTAGCCGAGCTGCTTCACCCTTCTGGTGTAATGGGAAAGGGAAGAGCGGCCACAGCAAACCTCTGTGGCCTGCCTCTGCCGGGTGGACACCGAGAAGGCTTCCCTGTTTCTCTTGGGCAGCTCCAAAGCGATGTCCCTATTCAAATGGTACTGTGCTTCTGACTCAGGAATTCAAGTCTGGAACCCTGAATCCCAAGCCAGAAAATCCCTATCTCCTTTTGTATGACACTGAGCCTAGATTGGGGAGGTAAGTTCCAATTTGGGCCACATTAGTTTTCTTTTTCCTTAGGATGCCCATTCTAGTAGTAATTCATTCATTCAGCAAATACTGAGCCCAGACCACAAGCCAAGTACTATGCCAGGCACTGGGATAGAGCAGTGAGCATGTCAGGCTGTCTCTGTGTCCCCACGGCACTTCTGCTCCATGTAAACTAAGTTCCAAGTAAACATGTAAACAAGCAAGGGAAATGCAGATTGCACTTCGGTTCCATGATGGGAAGAAATGGTGATATGAGAGTAAATGGGGAGTTGGCTGTAGGTGGATGGGCAGGAAAGGCTTTTTGAAGTGACACTGAGATTGGTGTTAAAGGAGGAGACCCAGCCATGAGAGGAGCATTTCAGGGCCAATGGATCAGTAACTGCAAAATGTAGGAGAGAATGCATTTGTCTCTTCTGCACAGAGAGACTTGGCAGGACTCAGGAAACTGATCAGGTGGAAGAGTGATGTGGAAAGAGGTTGGAGAGGTCAACACCAACAACACACAAAACCAATGAAAAAGTGTGTAAGGAACCCAAAAGGACGTTTCTCTGGAGAAGAGACACAAATGGCCAACGGGCACACAAAAAGATGCTCAACACCACTAGTCCTTAGGGAATTCAGAACCACAGTGAGGCATCACTTCACACGCATTAGGACGGCTACTCTCCAGCAGAACACAGGTGTTGGTGAGGATGTGGGGAAAGTGGAGCCCTTAGGCACTGCAGGTGGGAAGATAAAATGGCGCCGCTGCTGTGCAAAACAGTACGGCAGGTTTTCAAAAAACTAAAGGCAATTGCCATATGGTCCAGTACTACCACTTCTGGCTGTCTCCTCAAAAGAGCCGAAAGCCGGGTTTTGAAGAGTTCTCTCTCTGCACACCCATGTTCAGAGCAGCATTACTCAAATAGCCAAAAGGTGGAAGCAACCCAGGTCAGGTGTCTAGTAACCAAAGAACGGATAAACAAAGTGTGGTATATGCATACCATGGAATGTTATTCATTCTTAAAAAGGAGGAAAATTCTGACACATGCTATAACATGGATGAACTTGGAGGACATTTTGCTAAGTGAAATAAGCCAGCCACAAAAAAACAAACACGGGGGCGCCTGGGTGGCTCAGTCAGCTGAGCCACTGACTCTGGTTTCAGCTCAGCTCATGATCTCGGGGTCTTGGGATCGAGCCCCACATTGGGCTCTGTGCTCAGCGGGGAGTCTGCTTCTCCCTCTCCCTCTGCCCTCTCCCTGCTCTCTCTCTCTCAAATAACTAAATAAATCTTTAGGAAAAAAAAAAAAGACAAACGCAGTATGAGTCCACTTACTTGAGGTCCCTAGAATGGTCACATTCATAGAGACAGAAAGCAGAATGGTGGTTGCCAGAGGCTGGGAGGGAAGGGAAGTGAGAGTTATTGTTTAATGGGCATGCAGTTTCAGTTTTACAAGACAAACAGAGTCTGGCGACAGTGATGATGGTTGCGGAACAATGGGAATATACTTGACACTACGGAACTAGACATTTAAAAATGATGGAGATGGTAACATGCAGGAAAATATGGCTGATGATCTACAGACTATACCCCCTTTCCATTATTCTCAGGGACTGGCTTATAGCAGCAGCATCACAGAGAGGGCATATAATCTTTATAAATTTAAAGTTGAAATAAGCTAACTTCATACGGAAGAAACAATTGCCTTCAATTTAAAGACACTGGAGATAAATAAATAGAGATATATAGATATATCTATATATAGATATATAGCAGGAGCCTGGGTTTAACAACATGGGTGTAGCCAGACAAGGCAGGGTCAAGGGAGGAGTAGGAGCGCTGCTGAAAAGGGCACTCAGGAATGAGGGGAGCTGTGGCAGAACCGAACCCCACAGGGGTCCCCTGCGAGTAAAAGACGGCCTCCATCCCTGGCCCCGAGCCAGCCAGCCTTGGCCCCCCTACCTGGTGGCCATGGCATTGGGACGCCTGTCGAGCTGGGTGAGGTCATGAACCTGGGCTGCTCCTCTCGCTGGGCTGCAGAAGCAGGGCCTCCTAGCAGTAGAGAAGCTTTGCAGAGTTTGCCTTAGGCGGGGACTGAAGCCAGACCAGCTGGTCTCTTTGAGGGGGAAGAGATGCCATCTGGCCACTAGGTGGCAGCAAAGTCCAGCAGTAAGAGGAGAGGAACAGACTTCATTCCCCTTGGTCAAAGAAAGGCCCCTGCTGCCCACTTAGGGGGTGAAAACAAGCCAGGTCTAGTCCAGGCCCAGTGCATTGCCTATCCAGCAGCAGAAGGGAAGTTCTGGCAAGCTCCCGTGGCCATTTCTCCATGGTCTCCTTCTGTCCTTTCCCTTTTCTTTCATGGTTGGGGGCGCTGTTGGTTGTGAGCAGAATGGAACACCATCCTGAGGGCTCTTCAGACCTGAAGATCAGGCCAGTAAGGAGGCAGAACTGGCAGGTGTGAAAAACCAGCATATTTTGTTTATGTG
>ML102348.1:0-71045 GCA_003697995.1 Taxidea taxus jeffersonii | reverse complement strand
GGGTGTAGGAGGAGGAGGGTGGGGAGCTCAGCTTCTCTTCCAACAAGAGCATAGAAATCCCAGGTTTCCCCTTGACCTACCCTTGCTGAAGGTAGCACCTTCTCTTATTCAGGGCACAGAAATTACAGACACCGGCTCCAGCAAAGTGTGATCTCAGGAGGCCACAACACTGCTTCCTCTCCTACCTTTATTCAGAGATGAGGGGCTGGACCCCAGAGGACAGAGGATTCAGGTTTAGAAGTTTAATGCTGCTTTGTCCACCGAAAGTGAGAGGGAGGGAGCTGCGTAAGACTCTGAAATGATAATCCAGAGAAATCCGAGTGCATTTCCCTGCGTGCCTGACCTCCACAGAGCCAAGGAGCACCTGGCGCCCAGCAGGCCCAGCTTGCTGGGCCGCCTTTGCATTGGCAGGGCTCCTTGCCTTCCTGGAATGTGTTCCTTCTTGTTTGCCACTCAGTGCCTGGCCCAAAGCCAAACCTGGGCTGCTCGGAATACCAGGCCCCACTCCCTTCTCTCACAGGATCTGAGACAAGGCTCTCTTCCACTTGGGGAAAGGCCAGGACCTCTCTGCAGCCTCATCCCGCTGGTGCCCACTTCTCTAGTGATATGGGAGCCTCCAGCTGCTGCACTTAGGGAGAATGCAGCTGGGACCCCAGCAAAGCCAAGTGTGGCATACTGACATCCTATCCTATTGGCAGCCTTCTAAATTGGGCCAGAGTGGGCAAAGTGTTACTCATAAGCTATTCATTAACTTGTTAAAGGCAGAAAGGTTGGCTTAGGCACCACTTTGAGAAAATGTGACACCCACTGTTCCTGGATTTGCTCTAGCATGAAGGCGTGTTAATTGGTGTAGAATTTCTGATGCAAGTTTTTCTCTGCTATTAGTTCCAAAGACCAGGCTAGTCTGAATGCATGCTCTCTCCAGTACATAACTACTATTAAAAGATTTATTAAGCACATTCTGAGGGCTCCTGATTGTAATCTTCTATAGAAACTATGATACCATAAATTTCTGAGCACTTAACTGAGTACCAGGCCCTGTACAAGGTGCTTTTTATACTCATATCATTTGACTCTCAATACAAGAATCTCTCAATACAACAAATAGTTTTCACACCTTATGCTGTGCAAACTGAGACTGAAAGGCCAGAAATATAGTATGGCGCCCTTCAGGGAGTTTACTGAGGAAAGAAGATGGAGGGAAGAGCTATATGACAGTGTAAGACATGTGAGCCCATGAGAAGTCCAGAAGGGAGTGCTACAAAAAGAGACCGACTCATTGGCAGAGGGGTGTGCAGCATGTGTGGGTTTCAACAAATGAGTAAGGTTTGGATCAGAGAAGAGATGTGGGGAGGATCCTCACAAGGTACGTGCGTGAGGGAAGGATAACATGGGTAAAAGGATGACAGTGTGGAGGCTGGTGAAGATGAAACCTTGTGAGGAGTAGAGCTTCTGCTGGGGAAGGAACACATACGTGGGCAAGAGGGATTTAAATGCCAGGATGAGAAGGAAAGATCTGAACTTCCAGGCAATGAGGAGCGGCTACTGAAGCTTAAAAGGAAGGTTCAGATAAATTTGGTGGTTTAGGAATACTGGCTTGGCAGTGGAGTATAGAGCAGATTATAAGCCTGGCAGAATAGTCTAGATCATGGTTTCTCAACTTCAGCACTACTGATATTTTGGGCCACCGAGTTCTTTGTTATAGGGGTATTCTGTGCTTTGTAGGACGCTTAGCCACTTCCTCGGCCTCTGCCCACCTCAAGCCAGTAACAGCCCCTTGGTGTGACAACCAAAGGCATCTTTAGATGTTGCCAAATGTCCCCTGTGGGGCAAAACTGCCCCTGATTGGGAATCATTGGTTTAGATGGCAGGAGACTAGGGCTCGGGCCTCAGAATACTGGCAGGTATTCTCACAAACATTGTGTCAATAGCTGACAAAAATAAAAGTGGTTTCTTTGCCACAGGAAATTCATCATCAGAGCCAAAGACCTTAATGGCCTAGAGAAAAGAGGTCCCAGAAGTAGATCATTTTGCATATTAGAAGCCTCCAGAGGATACTCCAAAGCTACAGATAATCTGATCTACAGTCATTAGTCAGAAAGTGGCTGATATCAGGATTTTTCTCCCCATCTCCCACCCCTAAATCCTATATTGCTCAACAGCCATTTTGTATAAGGAATGCCCAATCTGTCTGCAGGCAGAGAAGCTACTCATCTGTATTTTTGCTAGGTTTGCATTCACTTTTCCAAAATTTTGTTTTTGGCAATTAGTAAAACCGATGGGTAGAGCTTAGCCTGCCAATGAAGAGTTATGATTTACTGAGATATATCTTTGTCTAAAGGAGGAACAGTGAAGTACAACCCACTGGTTGGCTGCTTATTTTTGTAAATAGTTTTATAGGAACACAGTCATGCCCATTTGTTTATATATAGTCTCTGGCCACCCTAGAGCTCCCAAGGTGGAGGTTGCATAGTTACAAAAGAGACCATATGAACTATAAGCCAGTAATATTTACTAATATTTAAGAAAAAGTTTGCTGATTCCTGGTTTAAAGGAAAATGTGTATGTTGTATGGAATTGCAGACTTAGATTCTCATTTTATTGCTGAGGATGACAGATTTTCATTCGTTTTTTTTTTTCACTCACATAATTATTATTGATTGAGTGAGTTAGGCATTGAATGACTTAGGCATGATGCTGAACGCCTAGGATATATTAGTGAACAAGTACAAAGAGATCTTTAGCTTCACGGAGTTTGTATATTGTAGTGGTGAGTGGAGGAAGATAAGACAATAAGCAACAAAGATAATAAGTTATAACAGTTAATTATAACAAGTTATATAGTATGCTATAAGGTGATTAAGTGCTAAAGAAAAAAGTGTAAAGCAAGAGAATTGGGATTGGAAATGCGGTTGAGATACTGCAATTAAAAGAGGACAATGGGGACACCTGGGTGGCTCAGTTGGTTAAGCGGCTGCCTTCAGCTCAGGTCATGATCCTAGCGTCCTGGGATGGAGTCCCACATCAGGCTCCTTGCTCGGCGGGGAGCCTGCTTCTCCCTCTGCCTCTGCCTGCCACTCTGTCTGCCTGTGCTCGCTCTCGCTCTCTCTCTCTGACAAATAAATAAATAAAATCTTTAAAAAAATAAAATAAAAGAGGACGATGGTCATGCACTGCTGGTGGGAATGCAGACTGGTACAGCCACCGCAGAAAATAGTATGGAGTTTCCTCAAACAATTAAAAGGAATTACCATATGATCCAGTAATTCCACTACTGGGTATTTACCCAAAGAATATGAAAACACTAATATGAAAAGATATATGCACCCCTACATTTATAGCAGCATTATTTACAATAGCCAAGTTGTGGAAGCAGCCCAAGTGTCCATCCATAGATCAATAGGATAAAGAAGAGACGGTATGTGTATGTATGTATATATATATATATATACTATATATGTGTGTGTATATATATATGTGTGTGTGTATATATATATGTACATACCATTATATATAAGATTCCATATATTTGTGGAATATTACTCAGCTATAATGAAAGAATGAAATCTTACATTTGCGACAACATAGATGAATCTAGAGGGTATAATGCTAAGTGAAATCAGAGAAAGACAAATACCATATGGTTTCACTCATATGTGGAATTTAAGAAACAAATGAACAAAGAAAAAAGGAGACAAACCAAAAACAAAAACAAACTCTAAACTCTAGAGAACAAACATATGGTCACCAGAGGGGAAGTGAGTAGGGGAATGGGTGAAATAGGTGTTGGGGTTAAGACTACACTTTTCATGATGAGCACTGGTAGTGTACAGAATTGTTGAAACACTATATTGCATACCTGAAATATACAACACTGTACATTAACTATGCTGGGATTAAAAAAATAAAAGAGGATGATGGTTAAGGGAAGAGCTGACTGAAAAGTTGATATTTAAGCAAAGATGTAAAAAAAAGTGAGAGAATACACTTTGTGGGGCATTTCAGGCAGAACAGCCAAGGCAAGAGTTCTAAGGCACCTGGCTTTGTTCAGTAACAGCCAGGACACAGGTGGAACTGAAGAGAGATAACAGGGGGGCAGGACGAGGAAGTGAGGTCAAAGAGGTAATGTTGGGACAGGGCAGGGTGGCAGGGGGTGGGGAGATCACAGAAGACCACTGAAAGAACCTTGGATTTTACTGTGAATGAAGTGGGAAGCAGAGGAGTAACGGGTTTTACAATACAGGTTTTAAGAAGATCACCCTTGGCTCCTGGGGTGGGGGAAGGTGGAAGCAGGGGGGTCAGTCTAAGATTTTTGTGGCAATCCAGGTGATAGATGATGGTGCCTCTTACCAGAGTGGTAGAAGTAGAGATGGTGGGAATGGGCAGATTCTGGATATATTCTGAAGGTAAAAACAAGAGACTTTCCTGTAAACTAGAGATGGAGTATAACAGACAGTCATAAAGGATGACTGTGTTTTAGGTTGAAAGGATGGATAGAGTTGCCATCAACTGAGATGGAGAAAGCCATGAGCGGTGTAGTTTGAGGAAGGAATATGCTAAGTTTCAGATGAGCTTTAAACATCCAGGTGGGGAATGTTAAGTGGGCAATAGGCTATATGGGTTTGGCATTCCAAAGGGAAGTCTGGGAGTTATAAATCTGGAAACTGTCGACATAGGTATGGTATCTAGAAGCATGAAACTGGTTGAGATATCATTAAGCGACTGAACCTGTCCACAGAGGAGAGGATGGAGGTCTGAGCCCTGTCTGTGGGACACTGTCAATGAAAGATCAAGAAGCTAATTACCATATATCAAGGACTGACAAATGCTGCTAATAAATCATATATATATACATATATATGCATATTTATATATATGTACATATATATATATATATATATATATATTTTTTTTTTTTTTTATATATATATATATATATTTTTTTTTTTTTTGCTATGTCTCAACAAAAGTATTTTTTTGCTTGACTGCAACTCCAAAGTTGCAACCTGGCAACTCCAAACAATCTAATGTTTAAGGGTCATTTTCTCAATATAAAAATGGCCCCAGCCCCATTTCCACCTACTGTGGGAAGTCCTTAGACTTCAATTTCCCCCAAGTGTTTCCAAGTTGCTTCTCTGTCTCCTGGGTCAGACCATGATGCAGCCTGCTTATCCTTTGGCTATTTCCCTCTTGCCCGTGATGTGCCTGTCCTCTCTCTTCAGTCCTTCAAATGACCCACCACCAAGATGGTTGGGTGTATCCAAATTGCACACAAGGTTTAGAGTTAATGAAAGGCTACAGCACAAAGCAGAAAACAACTTCAAAGTCAGTGTATACATGACTGCTCACAGAAATGGAAGCCATTCTCTACCATCTTGGGAAACGTCTCACTGGCCATCTCCAACAGGCCCCTGCCTCCTGCTGTGTTTCTGGTGGGCATCCCATCTCAGTTCTTCTCATCAATTCTCCCTTCACTTCTTCCTTACTTTGGCCTCATTCTCTTTTTCTAGGGCATTCAATGAAAATTTGATTCATGTTATTGTTTGGAGTAAATGGTATTTCTTTGTATCGCCCTGACCCACTCAAGCCAAACCAGGGAGTTAACTTCTCAACCAAAAGTTCTATCTAGATATTTACCTCAACAAACAACAAGCTTTCTAGAAGTACATTATACCTTACTCCTGAAATCGGAGAGGTTATTCCTTTTGAGAAAATAAAACAGAGGAGTGCTTGGGTGGCTCAGTGGGTTAAAGCCTCTGCCTTAGGCTCAGGTCATGATCTCAGGGTCCTGGGATGGAGCTCTGCTTCAGGCTCTCTGCTCAGCGGGGAGCCTGCTTCCCTTCCTCTCTCTCTGCCTGACTCTCTGCCTACTTGTGATCTCTCTCTGTCAAATGAATAAATAAAATCTCAAAAAAAAAAAAAAGATAACAGGAAAAACCACTCTAACTAACAAACATTATGGTGTACAGTTCTGGAATCAGTACGTCTACATTTAAACCTTACTAAGTACTTTAGTTTTCTTATTTCTAAAATGGAGATAGTATCTACTGTACAGTTTTATGGTGATTATTAAATGGAAAAATTCATATCAAATCCTTTTAAGTCCCTTGCACATAGAAAGAGCTCAATAAAAGTTCTTACCTTTTAAACTTCATGAAATAAATTTTAACAAGTATAAAACCTAATGTTGGTAGGGCTACCTGGAATTAGATTTAGGTTTTGTATTATATATTACATATAATACATTCAATACATAGCATATATATATATATGCTTAAAGATTTTATTTATTTATTTTAGAGAGAAAAAGAGCACACGCAGGGGAAGAGCAGAGGGAGAGAATCTCAAGAGGGAGAAAATCACTCGGGGCTCAATCTCATGACAACCCTAAGATCAGGATCTGGGCCAAAACCAAGTTGGTTGCTTTACTGACTGAGCCACACAGATGTTTCTATATTATATATATACATATATATGTATATATATAATTATTTTTATTAACATATAATGTATTATATATTTTAATGGTACTATATGTTGATTCTTTTTAATTTTTAAAAGATTTTATTTATTTATTCGACAGACATCACAAGTAGGCAGAGAGGCAGGCAGAGAGAGAGGAAGAGAAGCAGGCTGCCTGCTGAGCAGTAAGTCTGATGCGGGGCTCGATCCCAGGACCCTGGGATCATGACCTGAGCCGAAGGCAGAGGCTTTAACCCACTGAGCCACCCAGGTGCCCCTATGTTGATTCTTTTGAGAACTCTCTGGCTATCTATATGAAGGGATAGAAACTGCTCATATGCTTTGATGTCCTAATTCCACTCTTATATTCCTCAAGGAGATAATTTGAAATGAAGAAGTTATTTATGAATAGAGTTTGCGGCACTGCTATTCATAGCAACATCAGAACTAACCAAAAAGCCTAGCAGTGAGGAAATGGCTAAGAAAATCATGACCTATTAACTTGAGGTAATCCTGTGTTGCCTTTAAATATAACAAATAGAAAATGATTTAGGGTGGAAATTTGTGAAAAAGCAGAATTAAAACTGCTTACACATAGGGGGCCTGGCTGGCTCAGCTGGTAAGGCATACAACTTTTGTTCTTGGGGTCGTGAGTTCAAGCCCAATGTTGGATGTAGTTTACTAAGGGGGAAAAAAAAAGGAAAGAAGTGCTTACACAGGGATTACAGCTTTGTAAAATGTGAAAATCTCAAGTCAGCAGATAAACTGAAGAGATGTCCACATTGGAGTTACATGTTTTGTGAGCTTCTTATTTTCTGTCAGGTTGCTTAAGTTCATCAACTTCCCTTCCCCCACGATAGCTTGCTCTTATGCAAGCATGAAATGTTATGCTGATAACATGGCATTTAAAAAAAAAGATTTTATTATTTATTTGACAGACAGAGATCACAAGTAGGCAGAGAGGCAGGCAGAGAGAGAGGAGGAAGCAGGCTCCCTGCTGAGCAGAGAGCCCGATGTAATGCGTGGCTTGATCCCAGGATCCCGGGATCATGACCCAAGCCAAAGGCAGAGGCTTTATCCCACTGAGCCACCCAGGTGCCCTTATAACACGGCATTTTGATTCTTGCTGCAATGCCATGGTGCGATGATGGGCTCTTTCTGATAAACTGCTTCTGTATTTGCATCTTTTCATTCAACAAATAACAACCAGTGTCTATGTGCCAGGCACTATATTAAGCAGCAGGGATTCAATGATGAACAAATCAGACATGGTCCCTAGCCTCCAGGGCATTTACAGTTTAGTGGAAGAGCGATTTAATACCAAAAATTATACATGATTTGGGCACACTGAAAGCAAATTAGTCTGGTGCATCAGGGAAGATTTCCCTGAAGAAGAGATGACGTAAGAGTTTTCCTGATGAAGAGCATGGGGGAGTTAGAGGGGGAGAGATCATTAGATGGGAGGGCTTTAAGGGAAGAAAAGAATGGGTTATGTTGGAGGAACTACAAGAAAGTCTGCAGAGTTGGGGCACAGTAAACTAGGGCAAGGGTGGTCTAGCTCATAGAGATGTAGAAAAAGCAGGAAGGAGCCAGATTATGCTGAGCTTTAAGATATTGGCAGGACATAAAATGGACTAAGGGGGGGGTGGTGCCTGGGTGGCTCAGTGGGTTAAGCCTCTGCCTTCGGCTCAGGTCATGATCTCAGGGTCCTGGGATCAAGTCCCGCATCGTGCTCTCTGCTCGGCGGGGAGCCTGCTTCCTCCTCTCTCTCTGCCTGTCTCTCTGCCTACTTGTGATCTCTGTCAAATAAATAAATTAAATCTTAAAAAAAAATAAAATGGACCGAGGGATGGAGAGTATGTATGAATACTGGAAGAGTACCCTAGAAGCTATGGGGGCAGTCCAGATGAGTCTAGATGTTTGGACTATGATGGTGGCACTGATGATAGAAATACACAAATTTAAAGGATATTTAAGATGTGCAATAAACATGATTAGGAGATTGATAGATATGGACTGTGTGAGAAAGAGACAAGTCAAGGATGACTCCTAGATTTCTGGTTAGACCTTGGTGGCCAGTGATATCATTTCTAGAGGTAGGGAATGCTGATAAAGAAGGTTTGATGATGGGGCAAGATGAGTTAAGCTTTAGGATTTGTTGGGTTTGAGCTGCTTATGAAATAGACAAGGAAAGTTGTCCAGTAAAAGGATATACAGGTAGAATTTTAGAAGAGTTCAGGAGAGAAGTACAGGTCAGAAATGCCCTGCCCAAATTTATCATTGACCCGGGGATTGGCTGGGAAAGCCTAGGGAGTATGTACAGAATGAAAAGAGGACTTTTGGGACAAGACCTTGAGAATCTCTATCAAATTGAGAAGAAACTTGGTAGTAAGAAAGAGTGGTCAGAGAAGTACTAGGAAAACTAGGTATGACATCAATTAAAGGAAGAATGATTTGAAAAGGAAGGTTTAACTTTGCTAGGAAGAGTAGTAAAATAAGAACCATAAGCAATCTTATTGAACATTTTTTGTACAGTGGTGGGAACAGAATTTAGATTAAAGTGGGTGGAGAAGTGGGAGGGAGGTGAGAAATTGTGACACTTTAGATTTGGCTGTTAAAGAGGAGGAAAGCAAAAGGTCAGTATCTAGAGGAAGACATGAATGAGATCATGCTTCTATTTATTTTTAAAGATGGAGAGATTTAATACATCTGTACATTTAGATGCTGATGGAAAGGAGCCAGCAGACAAAGTGGAGGATGATGATGATAATGATGGTGTGTGTGTGTATGTATGTGTGTGTGCTGTTCACATGGGTTAAGGGATTAGCCTTTTGCTATGACAGTCATTGCAATTGGAGTGAAAAATGCTCAAAAAAAGGCTATGGTGGGGGGGGGCTGGGTGGCTCAGTGGGTTAAGCCTCTGCCTTAGGCTCAGGTCATGATCTCAGGGTCCTGGGATCGAGCCCCACATCAGGCTCTCTGCTCAGCAGGAAGCCTGCTTCCTCCTCTCTCTCTGCCTGCCTCTCTGCCTGCTTGTGATCTCTCTCTGTCAAATCAATAAGTAAAATCTTTAAAAAAAAATAGAAGTTTAAAAAAAAACCTATAGGTACAGGTAGGTTTGTAGATTTGGTGTCAGGAAAGTTGAAGGAGTTCACAATAGTTCCTATTTTCTCTCTGAAGTCGAAGAGTGCAGGAGGAGGTAAGGGCTTTGCAAGTTTGAGGAATGAAGACTGAGGTAGCAGCGCTGGCGAGTGGGTGTATGAGCCAGCTAGCAACGCACAACCCACTGCAGAAAACCTTGATCCAGCTTGCTTCAT
Source organism: Taxidea taxus jeffersonii (assembly GCA_003697995.1). Classification (NCBI taxonomy): domain Eukaryota; kingdom Metazoa; phylum Chordata; class Mammalia; order Carnivora; family Mustelidae; genus Taxidea; species Taxidea taxus. Next base: position 61,266 of record ML102348.1, on the reverse strand, counting down.
GGGGAAAAAGGGCTTTCTTCCAAATACAGGATGCTTCATTTGGGGACACGGAGGGGAAAGAGCCATGAAGTAATTCTTCTCTTGTCTTTTAACACAAACTGCAGGAGCTAAGATTAATTTTGTTCAGATTACTGGTAACTCCTCCCTGCTACTGATATCGAAGTTGGCTACCATTTCCTCTGACAATCCGACATGATTGTTTCTCCCTGCCTAAGAAAACTTCCTTTACATGCATTTAGCACCTGATCCTTCCGTAGAGGATTTTGTCTCGTTTTTCCCTGCTTTTGTACCAAGTGCTCCTTCTGTGCTTGGTTTCATTTATATGAAATGAAATTCCTTTAAGTCCTCTCTTTTTTATGAGATTCCCCAGGCTACTGCTCTTGTTCTGCTTCCCATCTTTCATATACGAGGAATCCGAATGGAAGTACAATGTAGGGCTTTTAAAATACATTAGATCACTAGATCAATGTCGGGAGCTGATCCAAAAATGACTTAATATACAAAACGAAGCCCGTTATTTTAGAGGTTCTGCTACCTAGTAGTTAATTGAGATGAGAATTTCTCACTATTGCTTTCTGTGATATGCTGGCTGAATTTATGAAATTTATAAAGTGAGGTGAGATTATTGAAATTATTCAAGCAAGGAGTTCTGGCCACATTTCTGGCAGAGGGAGAAAGGAATAAGTAGAGACCCTGAGGAGGGAGATGGAGGCCCTGAGTGTGAGTCTTGGCCCTGTCACTCTCAACCATGTGACTGAACTTCTGAGTTGGTTTCTTATCTATGAAGAGAATAATGATAGCTGGCAACACATAATTACATGAGATTATATAATTATAATATGTAGTAACATACATAAAGTAACTTGCACATTATAAAGTCATACAAAGATTAGTGTTGCCATTTACAACACTTGAATAGTTTTTCTCTTTTGTACAGGATATCACACCATTTTTTACACAGCTATTTAGTTGCAGTATAAAACTAAGTTTTCAGACTTGTTAGATTTAAAATGGAACTGGGTAGTGAGACAGAATGGGAGTAGGTTTTAGTGTATTCTTTACATATAATATTTAATCCTTATAGTACCTGCTTAAACAGACTACTACTTTGATTTTGCAGATGAGGCTACTCAATCTTAGACCTGCCTGGGGCTATACACACTTAAAACAGCTAGGGCCTGAATTTGATGAACATATTCATGCTCTTTCTCATAAGCACAACATGTATATTTCTTTATTTTCCCCTTTTCTGTTTTAAGTGATGAAAGAAAAAACTTAAATAACCACACAACTAAGAAATTCTACTTTGCCATTTCAGTGAAATACATATTAAAATATATGGTCAATAAGGAAATAGTAAAAAATTATAGTAAAAAATAAGGTATGTATCAGAAATATAATCCACTTGTGATTTTTAAATTATTCAGATCCAATTAGGACTAGGGAACACAAACTTTAATAGCTATCGAGCCAAAGGGGAGAAATATTTATGATTTGAACAGTATTAAACAGAAAGTTCACAGTGTATCTAAAACTAATGTAACATTGTCAGTTATACTCAAATTAAAAAAAAAAAAAAGAGCAAGCCCACTTGGACTTATTTTTATTTTTGACCACCATTGATAGCTGGGTTTACGAATGGTGACTTTTCCAGATTCCATGAGACACAGGTTGGATAAGTCTGAATACAGTATGGAGCAATACTTCAGGGTATTTGAAACCAGGGGAGTTCAGTATAGTAATTGCTCGCTCCAATTCTAAAAAACCTGCTTTTCTTTTGAATACTCTGAAACTGAGTTTTGCAGACTGGATTCTTACGACTCTAAGAGAAAAGGAAAACACAGTACCACAAAAGAGCTTTTTCCAAGTTTGTATCGCAAAGCATCAAAAACATATGGTCTAGCAAGGGCATAACCTATGGCTATTACAGTACCTAGGGACATGCTACAAGTAAACTCTTAAAAGTCTTCTGTCATTTATAATGCTAACACTTATAAATGGCATACTCAAAAGTTTTATAGAAAACTAACCTGCGGCACAGTCCAACCGTGTTATGTATTCGGAAAAGAGGACCTTAGATTTTATCTTTTTTTTAAAAAGACTTTACTAGTTTAGTTCAAAAAAATAATTTATATCTGGGATGACTTTTATTTATTTTTATTTTTTTAGATTTTATTTATTTATTTGACAGGCAGAGATCACAAGTAGGCAGAGAGGCAGGCAGAGAGAGTGGGGGAAGCAGGCTCCCCACCGAGCAGAGAGCCTGATGTGGGCCTCGATCCCAGGACCCTGAGATCATGACCTGAGCCCAAGGCAGAAGCTTAACCCACTGAGCCACCCAGGCGCCCCTAGGATGACTTTTAGATTGCTCTCATATGGACTGACTTGTAAGAGGGAGACAATCTGACATTTAAAGACATACTCTGTGTTATCAGAACAACTTTTCCCAGAGAGCCTTTGAGTCTTTCGTAGTGTAGATACCTAAGCCAACAGTTACTGAAATGATATTGCCTTATTTGTATCCACACTTATGGCCTCAACCATCTATGTCACTTCTCTTGCTGTCCTTCCCTCCCTATTTAACCTCTATGGATGATTGCCAGTTCCTGATCTTTTATTTTCCTGCTCCTATTTTTATTAGGTCTCTTTTTTATCCAAAACATACCGACTTGAAACAGACCTTTTTTTGTAGCTTTCTGACTTTCAGTTTCAATTCACGTTCACTCAGTTTGCTATGTAACCTGTATTACTAACACTGTGTTTTCCCTGACTAAAAGGAACTGAGTTATTGCCTTTGCGGTTACTGAGTGGTGAGGTTATTTTGGGCCATGAGGGCTGGGGGCAAAGGTAGGCTGGGAGGGAGGTGAAATAAATTTTGCAGCTGCAACTAATCTTTGGTTTTTCAAGCCCCATATGCACTGCAATCTAATTCTTGTTAGGAGTAGAATTAATATGTGTACATTAATGTGTGTACATATCATCTGGTTGTTAATTACTTGAAACTCAGAAAAAACACATCAATGATTTAGGAGGGATAGCATTTCTTTTTATTCTTGGTTCCATATTTAAAAAATAACATCGTTTGCGTTTTGAATTAAGTGGAGGGGTTGAGAAAGGTCACTTTTTCTGCTTTATAATCACAAAAACAAACCAACTTTTAGTCTGCAAGCTTTAGATACAATAATACCCCTGATATCACCATGACATAACAAACCAATTCTGCCAGATTACAGATAGAGAGGAAAGGAAAAACTATGACTATCAGAAAGCAGCAATATTTATTAGAAATAACAGGTAACCTTAGGAAGTTATCAGCTACGAGTTTTAAAACCACAGAACTTTGGATGTTAAGGAAGGATGTATGCATGGCTAACAGACAAAGTGAAGAAAAGCTGTTATCAATGCAGAGCAGCAAGTCAACCCATCCACTGAGCAAACTAAAAGGTCCCGCAGCCATATATTTTAATGAAGTTACTCAAGATTCCCCCTCTCTTAAAGCAGTCCAGGAATCAGATGGGGGAAGATGGGCTAACATCATCTTTATCAAATATATGCAAAGGTTACAAAGATAGCCAGGAAAGCCTCTGCATGGTGAATGGAAGAGATACCACAGAAACGAGTATTTGATTCTCCCAATATTTAGATCTTGAATTAGGTTAGATCTTGACCTGCTTCTAGCTGAAGCTTGATTCTTCTAGAATGTTCTTCTTGCATTCCTTTAGATTTCACATATACTTGATTTCTTTAAAGATCACTGCTTTTCCTTTGGAATAAGCCAATGTGGATAAGGGAGACAAAAAGGGAGTTAATAAATGATAAGATAGCGTGGTTTTAAGGTTTTGATACACAACTTCAAGACATTTTCACAGAGCACACTGCTCTCAAGTTAGGGTTAAAGTGAAACTTTCCATCTGGATAATGCAGAGGAGGACATTCTTCGAGGGAAAAATAAGAACACTAAGATTCCCTCTACTGGGCATCTTCCTTCAGGCACTGAGACTGCAGCCATCCAATAAATGGGGATGGGCAGAAAGAAAAGACTTCAAAAGTCACAGATACACTTTGATAGCTAATTTTTGGCAAGTCTGGCAATGAGATCTTTCCATTCTCCTCTTTTCTTTGTGATGTATGTAGGAGTGAGTAGCTGCAATAGTGGTTCTGGCTGTTGCCTAAAGAAGTTCTGACACAAGGCCTCAGTGTTACAAATCACATACATCCCACAGTCATAGCTGTTTTGTTGAGCAGGGGCTTTTTCTTCCACAAAGGCCAGTTTGTCTCCTTTTCTGCCCAAGAAAGCTTCCAGTTTCTCTGCTACCTGCTTTGCATGGACTGAGTTACTTCTGCTATGGGAATCATAGTGAAAAAAGCTATTTTTATCTTGGACATAAACCAACAAACTCCAATGGGTTCCCCCAGCTGCCTCAATGGAATTATCATTGATGGCTAAAAATAAAACTCTCTTGTTGGGGAGGTCCAGGGGCTCAAGGAACATGGCTATCTCTGCTCGGTTGCTAGTGCACTTGATGAACTGGGTAACTTCAGGGCTGATGAAGCAGACACGGTCAGAACAGTCATGAAACTGACTGTTGGCAAAGTACTCAAAGGCAAATCCAATTATATGGTCATTGAGCCAGCTTGGAGGATCCAATAGTGAGACATCTGATTGCCGCAGTAGACTGTCCATGTAACTCAAGACTACAGGGTCCATTTTGTACTGACCAGGGTTGATGAGAAATTCCAGAAGCTGAAGGAGAGGTAGAAAATAATATTTACTGTTGAATATGATACGTGGGTGTAAAATGAGGGTCATAAATAGGAGCTACTCTTACAGGGTTTTGGTAAAGATTAAATATAATCGCAAAGTGTTCAGCAACAATACCTGACTAAGAGTAAACATTCAAGAGACCCTAACTTATGTGCTATATGTTACTAATTAGTTAGAATGAAAAGCTCAGAAATTTTTCATGCTGAAACAATAAACATGATTTTTTAAAAAAAGATTTTATTTATTTATTTGACAGAGAGAGACACAGCAAGAGAGGGAACACAAGCAGGGGAATGGGAGAGGGAGAAGCAGGCTTCCTGCTGAGCAGGGAGGCTGACCAGCTAGGGGGAACCTGCGTGGCTCAGGTGGTTAAGCATCTGCCTTTGGCTTGGGTCATGATTCCAGGTCCTGGGACTAAGCCCCACGTTGGGCTCCCAGCTCAGCAGGGAGTCTGCTTCTCCTTCTCACTCTGCCTCTCCTCCTGCTTGTGCTCTCTCTCTCAAATAAATAAATAAATCTTAAAAAAATATATATATATATAAGTTAGAATTTTTTTTGTAAACTGAAAGGCAGTTAGGCACAGGAATCAAGAGACCTGGATCTGGCCCCAGTCCTATCACAAAATTTATATGCTTTTGTCCTTACTTTTGTTGTCTGTAAAAAGGGTGCAGATCTGCTTTACATGCCTCAGTGAACTGTAGAAGAGGCCACATAGTTTTACTCGAAGGTATGAAAAGAATATAAAATGTTGTACTAACAGTATTTATATCACTAATTGATATTAGTAAGGTGATCAGAAAATCTAGATAGCACTCCATACCAATGAAAGCAAATGAGGTTTGGAAACAAACATCTATTCCTGTTATCTTGTCCAAACAGAAGCATGACTAATTTAGAGTAGAGCAGGACAAATTATATGAGTTGTAAGATTAATACAGTCATGATCACCCAAGGTAAGGTGCTAACAAAGACAGGAAGTCTGATCAGAGTGGACCGTAACATAACATCTGAGCAAAAGAGAGCAAACTGCTATTCATGACCTGGCATCACTACAAATCACAAAGCAATCAACAGTCACATGCAGATAGAGAGTACAAAACAAAGCATACTGGAAGAAAATGTAACCATTTCTGTGAAAGACTAGGCTAGAATAATCAATTTAATCAATTCTGGCCATTAGACCAAGTTTCTACCACTTGATCACACTACTAAAATAATAAAATTTTGTGCCACAACCATTTTCCTGTAATTAAAACCCTCCAAAAACATACACAGAAAAATAAACATACCCCTCAAGAGAAAAAGCCCAAAGTAAGTGAGGTAACTAAGAAGCACCAAAGATGGTTTTAGGTGTATACGGTATATCATAACTGAACTATTTCAGAAACAATATAAAGCTGTTTCATGAGAAAAAATATATATGTGTTAATACAGATATACAAAATAAGATGGCATGAATTGAGATTTTCTTAAGAGAGAATAACTTCAGCAGAGACACAAACTAGAGCCAGGAACAAAGTTAACGAGGCATAGAGCACATTTGCTATGGGTGGGCCACATATCTGGCTGTAAGCTTTTTGGCAGCTAACCAGAGAGCATTAAGTTAAACATTCACAATGTCCATAAGGTAAAAACAAAGCAATTGCTCAGAAGAGGTAAAAGCATTCTTTGTATTAAGCTTAGACAGTTTTCATTTAAGAAATTTTAATAAAAGACACAGTATATCATAATGAATAATATGCCACAATATTTTTATAATAGATGAATTCGTTTCAGAGGATTGTTTCTTAAAAGGATCCTTCATATCCGGCCTGGTGGCAAATGAATAAACAGCATTCTAGTAAAAGCAAGTCTATGGAGGCTAGATACTCAGCTTGCTGCTGATCTGACTTAAGAGCAAATGAATATGAAAAGGCAATGACTGCTTGTGCATCAAGCAAGTCTCCCTCAATCTCCTCCCCAGGTTTCAATGAATACTGTGTAGTGGTAAATGCCATATTATACTGCCTGGCAAATATTTGGAAGACCTACTCTCTATGCTGTCAGCTGAAATCAAACCCATATCTTAACAGCCAAACCAACTAGGGACAGAAGTCTACAAAGAGACCTGAAAAGACAGGCAATCTCATCTTGGAGGGAGTGACCAAAAAGGCCAAGATTTCTTTCAAAAAAAGTTTCAGTGTTTTGATTTTGAAAATACCCAAAAGACAGACAATGGGTCAATCAAGGATCTGGCTCTATTCCACTGGATGGAAGGATTGCATGACTGCAATAGTTTAACCACAACAATCCTAAAGCAAATGGAACCAAACTAGCCTTTGGCCAAACCATCATTAGCAAAGAAAAACTCTAAACTTCACATCCGAAGACTTAAATTTTAGACTCAATTCTGTTACTCATTGGCCGTGTGATCATAAACTACTTAATTTCTTTAAGCCTCAGTATCTTCTTCTGTAAAGTGAGAATACATGACCTTTCTCACAGAGTATTTGTCAATACAAAATGAAGACACACTGATAACTACAATTTTTAAAAATGTAACATAAAGTAGTATTTCCAGACATCCACTGTGTCATGGAGAAATTTATATCCCAACAACTGGTAACTGTATTTCATTCAACAAATGTTTATTGAATGTTTCCTCTGTGCTAGGGGCTGGAAATACAGAATGGGAATGAAATAGTCATAATTCTTACCCTCACTGAGCTTAAGCCGATTACGTTATGAAGAAGACATCGTAAATATACAATTTTTTTTAGTCAATAAACACCTACTGAGAATCTAATTTTTTTTAAAGATTTTATTATTTGAGAGAGAGAGAGCATGTGAGAGATCATGAGCAGGGGGAGAGGCAGAGGGAGAAGCAGACCCCCCCGCCTTTCCTGCTGCGCAAGGAACCTGATGTGTGACTTGATCTCAGGACTCTGGGATTGTGACTGAGTCGCAGGCAGACGCTTAACTGACTGAGCCACCCAGGAACTCCTGAACACCCAATATTAGCTATTGTGGGAGATACCAAGATGTACAAGGTAGCTTATAGTCAATGAGATAAGAAACCCACAAGAGGCAGAAATTAAATGTATGGGAATCCAGAATAGGGAACATGACCCCTGGCTAAGAGGGTGAAAGGGAAGGAGAGCTGAGATCAGGAATAACTTTGCCGAGAAAGTGACATAAGAGTGGGCTCTTGAAAGGCAGGTAGAGTTGGATGCATAGAGAAGGGCATTAAGAAGGTAAGAGACACAAGGGAAGTGCCTTAAGAAGAGTGGTCCAGTCTAGCTGGAATGAAGCTAAGAGGGTGCAGGTGAGGGTAGATGAAGATTATTAGAAGCTAAATGGTAATGGACTGAAGTCCAGGTGAAAGAGTTTGAAATTTATACTGGAGGAAATGGGAAGCCATTATGGCAAGGCTGGTGCTTTATTACGTTTACTCATTCAGCTGTGGTATATAGGGTTTAATTGGTAGGGAGAGAATTTGGAAAAAGAGATCAAGTAGATTTTTATTGAAAGTGAAGATATAGGAGAAAATGACCTAAATCAGGGGAAATGGCAGTAGAAATGAGGAGGCAAGGAGGAAAAGGTACTGTAGACAGAGACTCAGTAAGTGATCAGAGAAGAGTGGATAAGAGAGAAGAATTGGGAAATGGTCTGTAGGTTTTAGTTGGGGTGACTGAAAGGATGATGATCCCATTATTAATGGGATACAGGAAAGGGAGACAGAAAGGGACCTACCAAAAGAACCAAGAGCCATCTAGAACCATCCTAGGGATATTTCCTTTCTATATAGTGAGGACTGTAGTTGGTGTATCTGAGGTACAATAAATGTTTGCCAGAGGACTGAAGCATTTCAAAGAAAGGAGTCAGAACATAAAGATTAAGGAAAATAAGATAAATAAGGCCTCTTAAGATGTTTTTATTGTCTTTCACAACCCCATTTTTGCTTTGGTTTGTGTTTTTCCTGTTCTCCTCTGTTAATTATTAGTAAATTCCTTCAGAAATAAAACCTATGTACTTGGTCTTGGTGGATGGTAAGGAAGATTGGGGAGTGAACTAGGGAGACAATAATCTCCCAATTCTATTTGTAAAGTCCCACAAATCATATTATAGTTCTATGTTTTGGGGTTAGGAGGCTTTGGGCCCAGGCTCTGACTTTGCCCCTTGCCTATCTATGTGACTCTGGGCACGTTATTTATTCTCTTTCTGGGCCTCATTCTCCTCATCTGTAAAATGAGGTAATAAAAACACCTGCCTCACAGGGTTGTTACACAAAATAAAATATGAGTAAAAACATTCGACATGGGGCGCCTGGGTGGCTCAGTGGGTTGAAGCATCTGCTTTGGGCTCGGGTCATGGTCCCGGAGTCCTGGGATCGAGCCCCACATCGGGCTCTCCACTCAGCGGGAAGCCTGCTTCCTCCTCTCTCTCTCTCTCTCTCTGCCTACCTCTCTGCCTACTTGTGATCCCTCTCTCTCTGTAAAATATATTAAAAAAATATTTAAAATAACAAAACAAAAAAAAACATTCGACATGGGGACGCCTGGGTGGCTCAGTCAGTGAAATGTCTGCCTTTGGCTCAGGTCATGATTGCAGGGTCCTGGGATTGAGTCTCACATCAGGCTTCCTGCTCAGTGGGGAGCCTGCTTCTCCCTCTGCCTGCGGCTCCGCCTCCTTGTCCCTTCTTTCTCTGACAAATAAATGAATAAAATCTTAAAAAAAAAAAAACACCCCAAAACAAAACAACCCACTCAGCATGTCATCTGACACATAGCAGGCTCTCAGAAAGTTTTCTTCCTTGCTCCCTAAATTTCAGGTGGTAATAATGGGACTTGGGAATTTCTTTTTTTTTTTTAAATATTTTATTTATTTATTTGAGAGAGAGAAAAAGAGGGATAGAGAGAGAGAGAGAACAAGCAAGGGGAGTGACAGGCAGAGGGAGAGGGCAAAGAAGACTCCCTGGGGAGTGGGGAGCCTGACACAGGGCTCCATCCCAGGATCCTGGGATCATGATCTGAGCTGAAGGCAGATGCTTAACCCCAGAAACTTATTGAAAATAAAGCAGATTTGTCTCTTTTATAAAGCCACAAAGTCATAAAGGACAGACCTAGCTAGGGCATGACTCTGTGCTCTACCTTTGGCATAAGACGAGTGAATGCTAACTCCAGAGAAAATTGTTCTCTCCATCTGCGTGAAGCAATGATGTTAATATGTTGTCCGTATATACAAGCCCTGCAATTGCAGTTTATTATATCTTTCAACTTCTGTAGCTAAGTGAAGCAATATTGAAACCATAGCATAGAACACTTACTAAACAAAGGCTTAATTTTTTTTAAAAAGGAGCCTTCTTTTTCATATTAATCTTAAAATCCTTAAACCTAAGCATATTACTTGAATATTTATTATAAAAAATAAGGTAATTACACAAAAGGTAATAAAAACAACCTTAAAAGGAAAATTTATAATTCAACAGTTACCAACCTGATTACCTGCTGATATAATTAAGGGAAGAAACTGCTGGCTCAGTAGAAAAAAACACTAGGTTGGGAGTCAGTTTCAATGAACTGTGTTCCAAAGGAGTGCTGTCTAATAGTACTTTTGGTGATTATGGAAATGTTCTTTATTGGTAATGTCCAAAACAGTAGTCACTTGCCACATGTAGCTACTAAGCAGTTGAAATGTGGCTAGTATGAACTGAATATTTAATTTTAATTAACTTAAACTTAAATTTAAATATCTACATGTGACTACTGGCTACTGTCTTAGCACAGTTTCACAGATTTCATAGGCATTTTTTGAAAGAAAGGAAATAAGATTATATGGTTAAATAAGATAGGGAAATGCTGCATCCTAAAGCTCCTTATTGGAGATTCATAAGGCACATAAGCCTTAGAGCTATTAGAGGCTAGAAGAAGTTCTGCAATAAAGAAAGGTAATTTTTCTTGGTCTTTTTTTTCTTCCCCCAACTCATTTGACCATGAGACACTTTTTTTTTTTTAAACAGAATATCTATGAATACCTTATTATCTGTGCAGTGAAGTTTGGGATATGCTTGCTGAGATATTTAATAAATGGCACTGAACAAACTGTTAAACATTTTATATAAAAGAAGTTAGACCCCTACCTCATACCTTATATTAAATTATATTTTAGGTGGAGTAAAACTTAAATGTTAAGAAAGGAAACAAAATATTAGAAGAAAATAGAGCTTAATACACTTACGTGACTGGCCAATAAACACATGTAAAGAAACTCAACACTTTACTAGTAATCAAAAGAAATCAAGTTAAAGCAGGATTTCATCTTTAGCTATCAAATCAGCAACCATGAGGAAAACTGGTAAGTCACAATGTTGAGAAACCATGGGAAAAGAGGCATTCTCATTGTTTACAGGAATATAAACAAAAACAAAAAAACAAAGGGTACTTTGCCATTGTATTTTAATTCTTAAGAAATGTCTACATGCAGATATTACACTTTCAGAAATTTATCTTAAGGGAAACATTAAGGATGTGTGCAAAAATTTAACAAGAATGTTCATCACATCAATGTTTATAAGAGAAAAACTAAAAGAATCTGAAAGTTCAAAAGAAGACTGGTAAATTTAAATGACAGGCTTTCATACAAAGAAATATTTCAGCCATTAAAAAACAAAATTGTAGGGGCGCCTGGGTGGCTCAGTGGGTTAAAGCCAGGGTCCTGGGATCGAGCCCCGACGGGCTCTCTGCTCAGCAGGGAGCCTGCTTTCCCTCCTTCTCTCTCTGCCTGCCTCTCTGCCTGCTTGTGATCTCTATCAAATAAATAAATAAAAATCTTTTAAAAAAATTGTAGATACAAATTTACTGACATAGATATGATATGCTATGAAAAGGAAGTTTATATAAAATTTGTACAAAATAGGAGCACCTGGGTGGCGGTGGCTCAGTGGGTCAAGCCTCTGCCTTCTGCTTGGGTCGTGATCTCTGGGTCCTGGGATTCAGCCCAGCCTGCCCCCCCCCCCCCCCCCCCCCCCCCCCCCCCCCCCCCCCCCCCCCCCCCCCCCGCCTACTCGACTCGTGATCTCTGTCAAATAAATAAAATCTTAATTTAAAAAGAGAATTATTAGTACTTCTTAGCTTTTTTCCTTCTACCTTTTGATACTGTCTGTTTTATTTTTTTACCCTTTCTTTTTATAATGAGCACATAACCAGTAAATACAGCTATTTCCATTCAGGAAGAAAAAATATATACCACCTCCCACTCTCACACTGACCTAAAATATGTCTGTTTCTTCAACTCACTGGTCTCACTTCTGTCCTCTGGGGAAAAAAAAAAAAACAGAGGAAGTCTAATCTCTCTTCTACAAACCTTCAAACACAAAGATGTAATTAATCTGTTTACTAAAATTAGATTACGTTCAACTTCTAATATATGATTCCATTTGTGATTTCACAAAAAGAATAAAATCCCAAGACCAAATGTGCTTTTCATGGCAGCATAAGCAGAAATATTTTCAGGAAGGAAGTTCAAACTTTTTTTTTCAATTTCCCCCTATTAAACATTTCCTTTTAAAGCTAGCCTAAACCATCCGAAGATTTATATAAAGCGGAATGTAAAAATTACCATCAAGATTTATATATCCCTCTTGAAGGCAGAGATTATTAGATTTTACTCATCCTTGTTTTCTTTAGTGATTGACAAACTGGAGAAATATTAATAAATCTTTTCCTAAAAAAAACAGAAGTAAAATACATTTTGAAAAACTCTTAAAAACAAAATTCTTATAAACATAGGAAGATCTCTTAATTTCATAAGCTGCTTACAAATTTGAACAATATTACTCTGACATCAATATTTTATAAGGAGAGGAACTCAGCTCTCAAAGTAGAAAAACTACTTGGTATGATGATTGTGCCTATTAACTCTACTATCATAAATTCCATTTGGTCCTGCCTTGGGCCAGGGAGATAAACTAGGTGACTTTTTAGGATTTCTTCTAGAACTAAGGTTCTCTATTTACTGCTCTGTTACTACATATGGCTATCAAGGGCGAAGGTGTCGCTGACTATGAAAAGAATTTTATTCTCAGTCTCATTTCTAACTCAAAGGTTTCATTTATAATTGTACCACATTTTTTTCCTTCATCTAAACCTGATGTAAACAGCAGCCTTTTCTTAAACTACGCTTCGCTGAGAATTTTCTGAGAAATGACCTTATACAACTGCAAAATTTAAAATACCTGGGGTTGTTAAGAAAGTGTGTGGGGAGGCCAATAGGTTCAATGAGAGGTCTGAGTAAGATAATATTTTATAAAGGAGTGGACAGATTTTATCAAATGCAACAACACATTAAAGCTAATAAGGTGTGATCAAGCTAAAGTTGTAATCTGACTGATTTCTTAAATAACCACTGTGCCAGCACAGAGTAGATATATCCAAACATAGTTTTAAAGAGTATGAAAACCCACCATCTTTTAATCTTATTTTTCCTGTGGATTTCAAAGCCTGGTAAATAATTATTTCATAAACAGTTAAGAAGTAAATTGTTATTACCAACTCCTACTAAATGGGTTTCAAAAATGTGGTTGGCACATGGTAGGGGCTCAATGAATATTTAATGAATTAATGAAAGAAATAATAAATATATGTTTTACTGTATTGTGCTCATAGGAAAACAAGATCTGAAGTGGCCCAATTATACATAAGGAATCTTATGTCGTAGGAATTTGTCTTTAAATGTTAATTAACACAAATATGTGTGAGTTATCTGACCAAGCTTGACTTATATATTAAGTAGGGCTAAATATTTCTAGCAACTATTTATTGTAGCTGCTAATGTAAACTTTCAAGTTGCCACAACAAATAGTAATGAGAATATTAGAGCCAACTAAGGCCAAAAATCCTAAGCTTTTGTTTTGAAGGAACTGAACCTACTACAATACTCTGAGAGAATATTCATTGGCCATAAGGGAAGGAGGGCCTCAAGTTATTTTCTTTTTTTTAAGATTTTATTCGTTTACTTGAGAGAAAGAGAGAGAGAGAGAGAGTGATAGTGACAGAGATAGCGGGAGAGAGCACAAGCAGGGAGGAGAGGGAGAAACAGACCCCCCCCCCCCACCTTAGCAGGAAGCAGGAGATGGGGCTCAATCCCAGGACCCTGGAATCATGACCTGAGCCCAAGGCTTAACTGAGTGAGCCACCCAGGTACCCCAGAAGGCCTCAAGTTTTTAAACCTATAATCTAGATGCTCAAAAATAATAATTGTAATTGGGACAAATGTTTTTTTCAGTTTCAAGATTGTGTTCTAGTGCTTTTCTAACAGATGAAGGTGTGGAAGGGATAGCTGTTTAACTGGAAGCCAGAGAAAAGAAATTTCAGAGATATTTTGTAGGTAATGAAGATTCTTAAAAAGCTTTGTAAGTTTCACGTTTGTTTTTTTTTTAAGATTTTATTTATTTATTTAATAGAGAGAGTGAGAGAGCACAAGCAGGCAGAGCAGCAGAGGGAGAGAGAGAAGCAGGCTCCCCGCTGAGCAGAGAGCCCTATGTGGGGCTTGATCCCAGGATCCTGGGACCATGACCTGAGCTGAAGGCAGTCACTTAACAACTGAGCCACCCAGGGGCCCAGTTTCATGTATTCTTGCTGCAGATAGACCTGTTCCCCATTCCCCTAAAAAGGAGAAACAGATGAACCTCAACCTCTATATAAACTTGATTCTCGGTCTGTACTGAACCGTATCACTACCCAAATGGTCTCCAATAGTTAGATGGACAAGATCAGTATAGGCGAGTCATGCTCAAGAAGGTAGTCTCTCGGAGAAACTGATTCAGAAAGTTAACTTTACATTACTTATTTGGAATAGTAATACTTGGACCCCATAATTATTCTTTTTGAATATGTTTAAAAAAACATACAAGTAGGGTGCTAGCTGGAATTTGTAAATTTTGCATAGTCTGGTATTGATCAGTTTCTAAAGAGATGGATTATCTGGGCTTTGAGGACTTCCTTTTTGTTTGCTAATACATTGTACTCATTTAAGAGGTTTAAGAGATTGACAAAGAGAGAGCAATCTTGACCTTAAAAAGTCAGAGATATAGGGCTTATAGATGTAGATGGAATTTAAGCAAGGAAGGCCTTCGCAACACCTGGGAATCTATATATATTATAAAAGCCATTACCCATCAGAAGTACTAACATTATCACTTATAATACAAAAGAATAGGCTAGCCTCTCAACCATGTCAAATGCTAATTAACCTCCACACTGGTGTGTACATCTCTATTGAAAGGTATGTGATTTAGTCCAATCTATATTTCTTTAGACTACAGTCACACTGGGGAAACAAAGTAACATAGCAGACCCTTTAGAGATCACTTTATAGTAAAATTTAGTTAAAATTTTAAAAAATTATTTATTGGTCCAGACTCTTCATTCCTGTCTTCTGACAATCCAATCTACACATTACTGTTAGATTAGTTTTTTTTAAACAGAACTCTAATTAATTATTCTACTCCAAAAATTTTAACATCTCTTCATTATCTACCAAATTTAGTACTAACTATACCCTGGCATTCAGTGATTTCCACAAAAAGAGCCCCAATGTATCTTTCCCAATTTATTTCCTAGTACTGCTCCTGCATATATAAGCACAAGCTCAGTATTCCTATAGGCCCAAATTATTAGGCAACAGTGAATTAGTACTGGTTGCTGCCCCTAGGTACAAGAGGAGAAGAAAATAGCCAGTTCCCTACTCCCAGAGAGAGGCTGAGAAGTAAACACTATGCCAGTACCTTCTGAAACACAGATCTGATCTGTCATGTTCTTGCTTAAAAATATTATAGTCAGCTTTTTATAAATCTATGCTCCATGGGCCAGGATGCAGTTAAAGGTTCCATGAACTTAGACTGGGAAAAAAACTGCATCTTGATATTTGATAATATCTAACTGAAATTTAACATTTTCTTCAATAAGTATAGGATAATCCACAGTAGTATTAGCAGTCCCTCTATCTTTTCACCAACAGAAATATATTTTCATATCACACTTAAGTTTTTAAAAATGTTTCAAAATTTCAAAAGTATTTCAAAATATAATTTATACTCATCACTATTTTGAAATTACTTGCTGCCAGATGTTATTTAATGCATAAATAAGCACATATATAACCACATCAATGCCTGTTTTTTAATATTTTTAAAATTTTCAATAAAATTGATTTTGTTTCTATTTATTTTATTTTCACATTTAAAAACATTCTGAGATAGGGTCCACAGACCAGGCTGCTAAAGAAGTCTATGGTGTAAAAAAAGGTTATTTTATTTTTATCTTTGTTTTTTATACCTATTAATTGCCTATAGTAGATAATCTAAATACTTTAGCCTGGAATTCAAGGCTCCTCATAAGCTGTTCACACCCACTTTATCATCTTTATCTCTGCCCCACCCCTACCCTTCATATTAATTCCTAGTCATACCAGACAACAGTAATGCTGCCTTATCTGGAGGCAGATAGACAAGTTTTTGGATTAGCCCTAGTTAATAGACAGTAGCCATGCACTGGTTTGGCTCTGCCTTATAGAGATCTCTCTGCCTGCCAAGTGAATTGTTCTTTTAAAAGGTCTGTTTTGCTAATAGTATGAGATTTTAATAAGGTTATATTTTAACTGTCTTTATATCTCTTTCCTAACTTAAATGATTGCTGAATAACAGAAGACAGATTCTAAACTGGCAAGGCACTGCAGTAATCTCTAGGGGAGTAAAGTTAATCTTTGAATCTCGAGTTGACTTAGCTTTTTGAGGACAGAAATGAAGATGCCCTTGATTGAGCCCTAAGGTTGGATCCCCAGTTGATAGACGCTGGATGGCAGGGAAAGGGAAGAGACCCCTGAGGTGGACTTCATAAGATTGAGGGATGTAACTGCGCTGAAGGGAAAGGCAGAAATGACGGTTTTCCCATCGCCAGGAGTAGTTATCCAAAACTTCCATCACTGTGCTCAAGCTTCTCATTCCATCCCCAACTCTCTCATCAAATGACTTCCACTTTAATGAGCCAAAGACATCAACTTCCTGCCCTTCCTAACTTTCCATCCTTTCTTTTCCTCTAGTGGTTCTCAACCCTCAGCGCACCTCAGGAGCCTTGAAACAATACTGATGCCTGAGCTCCTAACCCCAGAGTTTGTTGGAACAAGAACACTGGTTTTATTAAAAAAACAAAAACAAAAACAAAAAAACACAACAAAAAACCACAAAACATATAAAAAAGCTTCTCAGGTTATTCTAACATGTACACAAGGTTGAGTTCCACTGGTATCCTTGATGCTATAAATTAGCCAACTTCATCCATGAATTGTCCACTTCTGCGTTCCATGGTACACTCTTATGCCTAAGTCTCCTACCTTTAGAGAAAACATTCTTTCTGCCCACATTCTCGCCCCTCATCTCTCTCATCCTTTACAAGGATGCTTTTTTTTTTTTTTAAGATTTTATTTATTCATTTGATAGATCACAAGTAGGCACAGAGGCAGGCAGAGAGAGAGAGGAGGAAGCAGGCTTCCCGCTGAGCGGAGAGCCCCATGCAGGGCTCGATCCCAGAAGCAGGGCTCGATCCCAGGACCCTGGGATCATGACCTGAGCCGAAGAAGGCAGAGGCTTTAACCCACTGAGCCACCCAGGCGCCCCCAAGGATGCTTTTTTAAAGGGTGATCTACACCTATGGCCTCCACCAACTCTACTCCTCTAACTTTTTACTCTTAAATTTTTTAAAAAAAGATTTTATTTATTTGACACACAGAAAAAGATCACAAGTAGGCGGAGAGGCAGGCGGGCGGGGGGGGGGAAGCAGGCTCCCCACGGAGCAGAGAGCCCAACATGGGGCTCAATCCCAGCACCCTGGGATCATGACCCAAGCGGAAGGCAGAGGCTTTAACCCACTGAGCCACCTAACAGCCAATACAAAAACCTACGACGGGTTTTTGTACCCGTCGTTCTCTCTGCTTCTATCTCCTATTTCTTGGCCAGCCACACTCACTAGTCTTTTAACACAACTTAGGAGTGACTCAAAGGTCACCTTGGAAAGAGTTTCCCCTAGTCCTTCCACACAATCAGGGGCCCCTCTTCTATGCTCAGAGGGTTCTCTGCTTTTTTTCCTGTCATACTTTTTTGGTTTTTCATTTTTAAAAAATATTTTGTTTATTTGTCAGAGAGATAGAGAGCTTACAAGCAGGCAGAGTGGCAGGCAGAGGCAGAGACAGAGCAGGCTCCCTGCCCCGAGCAAGGAGCCCGATGCGGGACTCGATCCTAGAACGCTGGGATCATGACCTGAGCGAAGGCAGATGCTTAAGGATTGAGCCACCCAGGTGCCCCCATAGTTCTACTTTATTAGTACTGCGGATTCTCTCATCGTCTCCCACGTAACACCACACTTGAGAAAGCTGAAATTGTTTCATTTACTTCCGACTTCCTAGAGTCTGAAGCACGAGAAAGCACTCCGTGAAAAGTCTGAAGAATGAATGGAAAGTCAGGCTAGGAAACTAAGATCGGGGGCGGGGAAATGCGGGGGAGAGGGCGTGAGCGTGGGAAGGGGCGGGGGCTAAGAGGGGCGGCGCTGAGAATCCGGCACCAGAACTGGGGAGGGGGCAAGGATATGCTAAATCTGCGAGGGCTGAAAAGCGGCTCCCTGCCGGGACAGACCGCCCGACCCACCGAAGTGGGGAGGCGGCTTCTTACCTGCCTCAGGCCTCACCACCCCAACCAGCCTTCAGGCACCTCTGTGTTGGCCGCAAAGCGAAAGCTACGGTCGCAAACCCAGAGTTTTTTTTTACCCCAACCTTGCGACATTCCTCGCTACTGGAGTGAGAATCTGAGGCACGGTTCCGAGCTCTGCCGTAAGGTGAGGAAGAAAAGTCTGGGCGGGGCCGCCTGGGGCGGGCGAATGGGGCGTGCCCGCGCAAGCGCCTGAGGTACTCTCTGGCGGCGTCACGTGCGGGGGCCAGGCCCGCAGGCTGGCCAGCTCCCGCGGGCGGTAGGGGGCGTGGGAGGTAAGTGCGCGCGCGCCTGCTCGTCTGCAGCCGGCGAGTCGCGCGGGGCGGGGCCGCGTGCGCGGGGTCGGGGGCGCGCGGGCCTGAGCAGAGGAGGGACGAGGCGGCGGTTGGCGGTGGCTGATGAGAGTACCGCAAGAACTGTGAGAGGCAGCGGCGGAGGTACCCGCGGCACCCGCAGAGACAGCGACAGCGGCTGAGGCGGCTGTCCGACGCGTGCTCTCTGGGCGGGGTGCGGCGGGGGATGTGCCTGCGCGGGCCGGGCGGAGTCTCTCTGACAGGGCGGGGGATGCGCGGCGGCCGCTCTCTCGGACCCTGAGTCTGCTGGGCCCACCCTCCCGGAACTGTCCGACCCTCGGTGGCCTCAGCCTCTGCTGTCTCCGGCGGTCTGACTCTGGGGCCGCGGGTGGGAAGTGGCTTCTGGCGAAGAGGAGGGGGCTGTGGTGGCCACCGCGGCGGAGCCCGAGGTAAGACCCGCCCAAGCCGCCGAGCGGCCCTGCCGCCGGGCCCGGCCCACGTCTCGATCACGCTCTTTGGCTCCTGCGGGGCCACCCCGCCCCTCCCCAGCGGAGACGCCCCGCGAGCGGGTCTGCCCGGGAGCCTCCCAGACACGCGATTGCGGCGCCGGGTCCCTTGTAGACCCCACCCAGCGTATCTTCCATTGGCCGGACCCTGTTCCGGCCCGCCAGCCCCAGCCTTTCTGGGGCCCCCACCCCAACACAGCCCATTAGAAGCCCCCTCGGACTCTCTTAGGATTCTTAATGGAGCCTGCAGACACTGTTACGGCCTCCCGTAAGCTGACCCGGTCACAGTTCCTCCGAGACCCAGTCACGGCCGCCACCTAACCCGTAGCGACCCCCAGCTCCACGGCAAGTCCATCGCAGCCATCCCGTTCCTGCTGACCCCTTCCCTCCCAGCTCGCTCTCTATCAGCCCTGCCCACCACCTCGGCTTTGGGGTAGTTTGTCTAGTGATGCTCTCACCCCCCAGGGGATCTGGTCAGCACCTCTTAGACATCATCAGGCAGCAGCTTCTCCCCAGCCCTTCTCTCGGGCAGACCTTGTTATCTTTCTCTTTTCTTTGGTTGAAAGGGTTTGCCATTAAATCCTGGAGGGATGTTTGCTTAACCTCGTGTCTCCCCGCCCCCCCCCTCGCCCGTGGCTTAAGGGGACCAACTGACACCCGTGTTTGGAAGGTTTAATCTGGTGGCTGAGGAGGGAGGGACTGGGAAGAGTGTGGAAGCCCAGGGCAGAGGGTGTGTGTGCTGATAGGTCACACAGCCTGCTTCTCTCATCTTGTGTCTTCTGTAGAACGTGTGACTTTAAGGGACCTCTATAAGGATTAAATCACGTTACACTAAGGGATGTGACAGTGTCTCCATGTATATCATTCGCTTCACCTTCCTGTTGATTTTTACGCATTTTTTCCCTCTGTTTTTGAATGATACCGGGGGGATTGTTTTTTTAATGTGTTGTTTTGAATTTTCTGGAAAAAATAAGTTTTGTGGTTTTTCTTAATCCTTGAAGATTTTGATGTCAATTTAATAATACATTTCTGCTCCCTAAAGCAAGTACCAGTTATCATGCAGTGTTGACTGATGTCATTACCAATAGCCTCCTCAGCAGTAGTGAAATAGTGGATAAAATTTTGTTTGTGGAAGTTGAACTTCTGAGTTGTCAAGAAGGAAATGTAGTGTTACACTAACTGATCAGTACCTAATTTTAAACGTTGGTATAGGGATGAAGTATAGTAAGGTTTTTGTAGTTAGTACTTTAAAAATTTTTATTTTGTGTGTGTGAAGCTGAGGAGGGTGAACATCATATTGAAATTATAGGTAATAATTAGACATAGGGGACGCCTGGGTGGCTCAGTGGGTTAAGCCGCTGCCTTCAGCTCGCGTCATGATCCCAGCGTCCTGGGATCGAGTCCCACATCGGGCTCTCTGCTCGGCCAGGAGCCTGCTTCTCCCCTCCCCATTCTGTCCGCCTCTCTGCCTACTTGTGTGATCTCCGTCTGTCAAATAAATAAATAAAACCTTTAAAAAAATAATTAGACATAGTATAAAAGTAAAGAAATTCAAAAGAATATGCAGTAAAAAGTTTTTCTTCCCCCTGTATTCTCCAACCTCCCATTTTCACTCTTTAGAGGCAACTTCTATTTCCATCTTTAGGTGGGTCCTTCCTGTGATATTTTTAACACACACAAACCTATACATTCTCAGATTTTATTATTAAATTATATTCCTAAAAAGCACCACAAATACTTCACACTCTGTAGCTTCCTGTACACTATATAGCTTTCGCCCCCCTCACCCTCTACCTCATAGTAGATCCTAGAAATCATATAACAACAGTACATACGGAAGTGCCTCATTTATGGGCTGGATAGTATTGCTTTTATGCTGTTGAGATTATTTTTAGTCTTTGCTTTTACAACCAACACTACATGCTTTTCTTTGAAATGTATTAGCTGTTTATATCCTAAGTAATTATCAGGATTTCAAATTTCCTGGTGACTCTTTATTGAATTTACAAAAAAGGATATAACTGAAATTCTCACTGAATTTCTGAGCTTCCGTGGAGTGACTAGCTTTGATGGTGATTATAATGTTTATCAACTAATTTATTGAAGGATATAAACTATGGCACTGAAATGATCAGATTGTCATTTTTAAAAGGTCACTGTGGCTGCAGTGAGTAGAGTGGATTAAAGAGTAGTTTAAGACTAAAGGCAGGAATATCAGGCAAATGATGGTAGCATGTCTGTATTTGGGCATTGGGAGTAGACAGGACTTGGTGATTTCACTGGATTTGAGATTAGGGAGAAGGTTCATATAAGATTTAGGTTTCTAGCTTGTACCTTTCACTGAAGTGGGAATTGATACGAGGGAGGAATGGGATTTTTTATTTTTATTTTTGTCAAGAAAGAAGAATTTAATTTGTGACAAGTTGGATTTGGGTGATTATACTTCTGTCAGATCTTGATGTGCAAGAGGCAGCTGGATTTGTGGTTTAAGTTCATTATCAACCTCTGGGTTGTAATAGATTTTTGGGGCAAAAGGTATAAATGAGAGTTTAGATTATAGGACAGAGATCCAGCATTTACAGTGTAGGTAGAGTTGAATGTCTAAAGCTAATAAATTAAGTGATTAAATTCTTTAAAAAATCTTACTATAAGTATCAATAGTGAGGTACACTGTCCAATATGTGAATTTTTCCCCTTAGTTAACATTAGTGGTGGATAGTTTATGAGGGAAATGGAATAAACTTAGATTTTTTTTTTTAAAGTAAAACCTCAGTAGATATTAGTACTATAAACCCATCTTTTCTAATCATTTGGATTTTGCTCTTGTAGAGGTTGGTTCAGTGTTCATTTGTGGAGAAGTGCAGGATGTTTGAAAATACGGTTGCCAAAAATATTAATTTTTTTAGTTTGCATGATTTTTCAGGTTCTATTAACTTAGTTTGAAATAAATATTAGCGAATTTGGGGTCATGTTTTAAAATCGAACATCGACTTTATGTATTCCTAAATCTAGAGCTGTTGTGTAGATAGATCTCTCTCCTTAACTCTTGACCTCTGTGAATTACTGCTAATGGACATCTCCACTTGGATTCACATTTCACAAGCACTTCAGCCTTGTACAAAATAAAACTTTTTTTAAAAAAAGATTTTATTTATTTGACAGACAGAGATCACAAGTAGGCCGAGAGGCAGGCAGAGAGAGGAAGGGAAGCGGGTTCCCTGCTGAGCAGTGAGCCCAATGCTGGGCTTGATCCCCGGACCCTGGGATCATGACCTGAGCTGAAGGTAAAGGCTTTAACCCACTGAGCCATTCAGGCGCCCCCAAAATAAAACTCTTTCTCTGCTTCTCTTTCTTCCAAAAAGAGGGAGACAAACTGCAACAAAAAAATTTGTTTTTGATTTCCTATCTTGATGAATTGCACCACTGTCATCTCCAGAAGTCTTCAGGAACCTGTGAATCATCCTCCACTCTGTACCTTACTACCAATATCATTAAATCCGGCACATTCTCCCTCATGATATTTCAGATAATTTCTTATTGCTATTTTTGTTGTTTCTACTTTATTTTTTTAAAGATTTTATTATTTATTTGAGAGAAAGCAAGTGAGAGAGAGCGAGAGCACAAGAGGGTGGAGGGTTAAGAGAGAGAAACAGACACCCTGCTGAGTGGAGAGCACTAAGTGGTGCTCTATCCCAGGACTCTGGAATCCTGACCTAAGCTGAAGGCAGACGCTTAATCGACTGAGCCACTCAGGTGCCCCGTTTCTATTTTATTTTAACCCCAAATGTCTGTGGTGCTCCTGTAATGCTTTCTAAGTGCTCTTGTTGCTTTCTCTTTTCTGCCTCTTGTTTTGCCTCCTGTTCATTCTCTGCACTGCTGCCAGATTAGGTGTTCTAAAAAACGCTCTTTTCGTTAGGCTGTTTCATTTGCAAAGAGGAGACTCAAGTTACAGTAAGTAGTAGAGTGCTTTTTGAAAGGAAACATGCATAAGGGAACCTGGGAAAAGCTAAACAACTTGGTCTCAAGAAGAATAGGAGTTTAGTAAATAAAGCTAGAAGCAGGAAAAGACAGATTTCACTCTAGAGCTCTTTGGTTAACTTCTCTTAACTACTCTTACTATTTCTCTTTGGTTTACTTTTTCTCTCTACTCCAGTTTTTCTCTGCTATCTCCCAACTTCCATTTATTCCTAACTTTTACTTCCTTATAACTACTCTGTCACTCTTGTGCCAACATTTTGCCTCCTGGATGCTCTCGTTTGAACTCGAGCTCCAGTTTGCTGACTTCTTCCTTCTCCCTGGAGTCTTCTGGTTTGAATTTCTAAGAAACAGTCTCTTTGGCTCAGGTCTTTTTCTCATGGGCTGCTACAAGTCTGTATACCTGGGTCATGTGATCACTCCTGGCCATTTAGTGTTGGCCATGTGTTTATTTGTGCCTGTGGATGTGGGGCAGGATCATAATGGTGAAAAGCATGGGGCAGTGTGCAGGCTAATTTCTCAAAGAGGATGGGATTGCAAGTATGGCACACACTTATAATTGACGTTTGTAGTACAAAAGCAAATCTGATCACGTCCTTTCCTATTGAAAGATCTTTAGTGCTTTCTCATTGCTTTCAGAATAAAGTTTAACTGTAGCATGGCCTGTGTGTGAGATTCTTCATGACCTGTTACTTCTCTAGGCTGTCCTTCCTTGCTTTCTTCCTTAAATTCTTCGATCCACCCTTATTGAACTGGGGTTTCTGCTCAGATAAGGCACTTTTTCTCTGGTCTTAGCATCTCTGTTCCTTTCTTGTCTTTGCCTTCTCCCATTGAGAACTCAGGTCAGTTATATCTTCAGGAAGCTTTTTTTTTTTTTTTTAAATCTCTTGGTTGAGTTAGATGCCACTCCTGGGTGGCTTTTTGCTTCTGTCATAGCTCCCTAGTGAAATTCCTGATTACTTGTCTATTTTCTTCACTAGGCTTTAACTTCTTTGATATCCCTATAATATAGGAAGAAAGGTTTTTAGATTGGGGATTTAAATAAGCTTTTTATAAATTACAAAGTATACAAGAAAGTACACATATCCTAAATGAATTTTCACCAAGTAAACATATCAGTGTAATCAACACCCATAGTAAGATCCAGCATATCACGACTCCGTAAGCCACCTCATGCCCTCGTCTAGTCACTAATCCAGTTAAAAGAGGATTTAATTTTAAATAGGAAAAACTCTTTAACATACAGATTTTTCTATGTATTTTGTGTGTATCTTTAAACGTAAAGGAGACCAAGATACTGGGATTTTGATCCTATAGGATGAACAAACATATGTTATGTTGTAGAAGTGCAATTTTTGCATACCAATATGTAACACATTTAAAATCACATTGTACTGATATTCTAATATTTAGTTGTTTGTATTTAGGTAGATTTTCTTGTTTATAAGTTTAATATTTTAGAGTGTCAAAAAAGGATATCATAGATCAAAGAATATTTGTGGAAAATCGCCTATTAATTTTGAATGGTGAACTTGCTAGAGATGTGTAAACACGTAAAGCTCTTTCCAAATGGTGTTTGGCCTCTGAGTTTTAATGTGAATTATGTTGCTAGCATATTTTGGCAGAGGGGTCATCCAGCGGGCAACTGGAGTGTAATTTTACATGTACAGTTAGGAAAGTACTAGCTGTCCTATGTCATAGACAGCTGGCTTGCTAAGAATTGGTTCTTTTTTACAACGAGCAATAATTTTAGAGTGTATTTTTTCTTTTTCTCAGTTTTGATTTTTCTTTATCGTTACGTAGTTTTTTGAATATGAAAGTATTTTTTTAAACATACTTTTTCCTTAGATGGGTTTTTCTGTCTGTAAATATTAAATCCATTAAGGCCAGTTAAGTGGAAAAAATATGGACTTTCAAACCTGGGTTTCCAGTGACCTCAGTTCAGTTTCCAGCCTCGTCATTTAATAAGCTGTCATTTATAGGCAAATTACTTAACGTTTCTGAGCTTCAAGAATGTTCATTTTTCAAATTAGAAATATTTACCTGAGACAAGGTTTATCATTAGAGTTAAATGCTTTATGTAAAACAGTAGACACTTAGTTGATATTCAGCAAGTCCCCTCCACCCCCCACAAGTGTTTATATTTAAATAGGAGATCAGAAATTTAAAGAATTTAGTTGTGGGGCATTTAGAATCAATGGCTAATCAAAGTTAGGTTCTAATAGAAGTAAATCTTAGAAAGATAGTTGGCCAGCTATCTTTCAAGTGTGATCATACTTTTGAAGTAAAGAAATTTCAAAGAAATGCTTTTCTTGAGTAATAGAAGTGTTAGAATGTATTTTGATTCACTGTGAGATATCATAAGAAAGCGTTCTGTTTGCCAATGACAAACATTCCTTAAATCATTGACAGATTGTAGTACTATTGCTGTTTGTAGTGTGTAAGTATTTGTTTGAAATCTGTTTACTTACATTGATCAGATGATAGTGGGATGAGTAATCTCTGAATTTTTTTCTTTTTTAAATGTAACGGAGAAATTTCTTCAGGTGACTGTGTAGATATGTGTTTTTTTTAATTTTTAATTTTTATTTATTTATTTATTTTTAAAAGATTTTTATTTATTTATTTGACAGAGATCACAAGTAGGCAGGGAGGCAGGTAAAGAGAGAGGAGGAAGCAGGCTCCCTGCTGAGCAGAGAGCCCGATGCGGGGCTCGATCCCAGCACCCTGAGATCATAACCTGAGCCGAAGGCAGAGGCTTTAACCCACTGAGCCACCCAGGTGCCCCTATTTTTTATTTTAAAAATTATTTATTTATTTATTCGACAGACAGAGACCACAAGTAGGCAGACAGGCAGGCAGAGAGAGAGAGGGAAGCAGGCTCCCCTGGGGCTCCATCCCAGGACTCTGGGATCACGACCTGAACTGAAGGCAGAGGCTTTAATCCACTGAGCCACCCAGGCACCCCTAGATATGTGTTTATAAACGACTTTTAGATCATATTTTTTCCTTACTTGCTTTTGCAACTCTGTCTTCTTTTAGTTCTCTTCCTGCCCCTCCCCTCCTTTTTTTTATAATAAAAAACTTAGAAAAATATTGGAAAGTTGAACAATTAGAACAAAGGTCATTGATAGGTCTGCCACCTAGATTCAAGTTACCAATAGCCATCCATATTTGCTTTCTATATGTATGTGTCTCGTATACTTTTACTTAATCTTTGAAAGCTGTAAATATTATGATGTTTACCTCAAAATATTTCAGCATTTATCTTCTAAGAAAATAGATGTTTTTGGGGTACCTGTCTGGTTCATTCAGAAGAGCTAGTGATTCTTGATCCTCAGGGTCATGAGCCCAATTTTGGGTGTAGAGATTATTTAAGTAAATAAAGCTTAAAAAAAAAAAGGTATTCTCCATAGTCACCATTACCAATGTTTAAGAAAAAATAACAGTAATTTCCTAATAGCATTTAATATTCAGTCTATATTTAGATTTTTCCATTTGTTCCATAAAATGACATTTTCAAACCAGAATTCAGTCAAAATTTTTGCATTGCAGTTGATTATCTTTTTAGTCTGTTTTAATCTAGAAAAGCTTCTTCTTCCACTTTTCTTTCTTATGTTGTTGATATTTCTTTGAGAAGATCAGATCATTTTCTTGTAGAGTGGCCTGTTTCCTACAGTTATCTGTTTCTTTGTGCTCTTGTTTTACTTGTTCCTTTGTTCACTGTATATCTTATAAACTGGAAGTTATACTTTAAAGGGTTGATAAGATTCTTGTTAAAAAAAATTTTGGCAAGAATGCATCATAGGTGATGCTATATTTCATGTTACATATTATGGGAGGTACATACTCTCACCATTAGTGATAAAAATTTTATGAAATTTAAGGTTGGTGTTTGCTGTCTCTCCATTGTAGAAATATATTTTTCCTGCTATGATCATCAAGTACAATAATCTGTGGAGGTAATACTTTGGTACCATATAAAATTCTATTCTTAAAGTATGTTTTATCTAATAATTTTAATGTCCTTTATTGAACCTTAGGCAAATTAATTACTTAATTGAAGGTGAAAATTCTTATCAACTCCTTTTTTAGAAATTAAAAAAAAAAAACAAAAAACTTTTCATCTTTATAGTCACATTCCTTCCCTGCATCGTGTTTACCCTTGTATATGTTTTTCATTTTTTAAAATTTTGGGAGGTAGTTTCCTCAAAGAGATCAAAATACTCCCAAGATTAAGTGGGTGACCCTGTTCTATTCACCAGTCTAATATACATATTTTCTTTTTTATATTTTTTCTTTATTTATTAAATTTTTTTAATTTTTTTTCTCTGTAATTCTTTTTACCCCTCTCCTTCCCCCCACGATTTGGGGTCTCTTCTGATTTGGTTAAAGTACATTTTCCTGGGGTCTTTGCCACCCTTTTAATATTCTATTTGTTCTTTCATGTATTCTTATCTGGATAAAATGACAAGGCGGAAAAACTCATCACAAAAAGAAGAACAAGAGGCAGTACCAAAGGCTAGGGACCTAATCAATATGGACATTGGTAATATGTTAGATCTAGAGTTCAGAATGACGATTCTTAAGGTGTTAGCTAGGCTCAAAAAAGGCATGGAAGATATTAGAGAAACCCTGTCTGGAGAAATAAAAACCCTTTCTGGAGAAATAAAAGAACTAAAATCTAACCAAGTTGAAATAAAAAAAGCTATTAATGAGGTGCAATAAAAAATGGAGGCTCTTTTTTTTTTAAGATTTTTTTATTTATTTGACAGACAGAGATCACAAGTAGGCAGAGAGAGAGGAGGAAGCAGGCTCCCCACTGAGCACAGAGCCCGATTTGGGGCTCGATCCCAGGACCCTGGGACCATGACCTGAGCTGAAGGCAGAGGCTTTAACCCACTGAGCCACCCAGGTGCCCCCAAAATGGAGGCTCTTATTGTTAGGATAAATGAGGCAGAAGAGAGAATGAATGATATAGAAGACTAAATGGCAGTGAAGGTTGAAAATTGGTGATTTTTCTAATTCTGTAATTCTTTTACACTTATTAGCTATCATTAACAAAACTTTATAATCTTCTATCAGCTGGGAGTGAACTCTAGTTCCTCCTAAAGGGCAGAGTAAATAAATGCTTAATTCTTTCTCATCTAATTTTCAGAGTGAGCTGTTGGTCTAATGGTTCTCTACAATGGTGACAATGAATGGTTTTATTTTATTTTTTTTTAATTTTATTTATTTATTTGACAGAGAGAGAGAGCACAAGTAGGCAGAGAGGCAGGCAAAGAGAGAGGAGGAAGCAGGCCCCCCGCTGAGCAGAGAGCCCGATATGGGGCTGGATCCCAGGATCCTGAGATCATGACTTGGGCCCAAGGCAGAGGCTTAATAACCCACTGAGCCACCCAGGCGCCCCAATGAGTGGTTTTATATTTTCTCGGGGTTTTATTTGTTGTGTTATCGTGAGTTACATTGTTTTTTCAATGCTGAAATCGTCTCAGATAAGGACATTGGGAGCCCCTCCATGCATACTCCTCTGTTGTTTTTTTTTTTTTAAGATTTTAATCATTTATTTATTTATTTAAAAAGACTTTATCTATTTATTTGTCAGAGAGAGTGAGCACAGGCAGACAGAGTGGCAGGCAGAGGCAGAGAGAGAAGCAGGCTCCCAGCCGAGCAAGGAGCCCGATGCGGGACTCGATCCCAGGATGCTGGGATCATGACCTGAGCCCAAGGCAGCCGCCCAACCAACTGAGCCACCCAGGTGTCCCTTTATTTATTTATTTTAAAGAGAAATTGTGTGTGCGTGCATGTGCAAGAGATCATGAGTAGGGGGAGGGGCAAAAGGAGAGGGAAAGAGAATCTTCAGCAGACTCTGTGCTGTGCATGGAGCCTGACTTGGGGCTTGATCTTACAACACTGAGATCATGACCTGAGCTGGAATCAAGAGTCAGATGCTTAGCCTGCTGAGTCACCCAGGTGCCCCCGTCAGTTCTTTTTGCATAAATGCATTATTAGTCTTTGAGTAGTCCTTACTTTTTTCCAAGATATCTTGGCTCACCCATGGACTTTTCCTGTTTTAGAAGGCAGTCAGCGATTTCTCTAAGGAGCTCTGTCTCCTCATAGTGGGGGATGATGGGAGTATCATTGCTTCTGGGTCTTGTCTGGAGGGGAGAAAAAGCATGAGGTCATATTAATAATTTTAATTCAAATTTAATAATGTGGGGTTTCTTTCTTCAGGTTTTTTTAAAAAAGTTATTTTTATCTCTTACATTGAAACTCTTAGTTTTTCTTAATATTTATTTATTTAAAATATACCTGAAGTAGTTTGAATAAACCTACTCAGTAAAGCTTAAGATTTCTTTGCATTTCATTTTGTCCTTAGAATGGATCCCACTAAGGATATACTTTTTGTTAATACTATATTTAAAAGTTGCTTGAAATCATTGTTTTCTTAGTGTGATTGTTACCAATTTAGTATATATGTAGTTAAGTCCATTTGTTTTTCATTTTAGGGTTTGCTTCCCCTGAGTTTTTGGTTTAATGTTACCTTTTGAATATATGAAACACTTATCTAGTTCAAAGAGAGACACCAAATGAAAAGGTATATATAGAAATCTCATTTTTCACCCCCCATAGCTCTTCTACTCTGTTTCCTCCTTGCTCTCCCATAGAGGTAACCATTTTTTGTGAGTTTTTGATTGTCATTCCAGAATTTTTTTTCTCTTTCAAAAATAAGATGTATGTATTGTATTCTCCCTTCATATGACAAAGGTAGGGATGTGCTTGTGTGTGTGTGTTTCTGTATATACTGTTCTGTACCTCTTTTTTTTTTTCCCCTCCACTTAATATATTTTGGAGAGCTCTCCATATCGGTGCATTCAAATCTTTCTCATGAAGTCATAATATTCTGCTGTGCTGCTGTACCATGATTTTATGAATGAGTTTAGATCTGATATGTGTGTTTAATCTTTTGGATTAATAAGTAACATATAGGGAATAAATACATTAAAAATAAAGTCTCTTCCCTCAAATAATTGAGAAGGAGTTGGTTTCTTCCAGAGAGCCTATATTTTTAGGGAGTTTTATTTATTTATTTATTTTTTGTTAAGAGACTTTCAGAAGTAGAGAGACATAGATATACTTTCTTGCCCCTAAATAGTAGGTAGCTGATATCAATGTAATTCTTGTTTAGTTGTTTTATGAAACCTGAGTCAGACAATAGATGATTTACTTGTTTTTTCTCCCTCTGCTTCTTAGCTTCTTAAAGCATTAAACTAAAGATCTGATGTTCTGGGTGTTTTCATGTAAGGATAAATCAAGTTCTCTCCCCACTGCTTTTTGTCCCCCACAATTTCCCTCTCCCTAACTTTAGCTTTTCTCGTTCCTCTTTTCTGCCTTAAACCTCTCAGATTTTAGATTCCAAGCATTCAGTGACAGTTGCTGACAGTCCGATGTATAGCAAGATGTATGCTATGAGTATAGAGACGAAGAGATTGGGAATATCAAAGGGAGAGGGAAGGGTACCTTTTAGGATAGCAGGAATTCAAGCTCTGGGGCTTGTGAAATAGAAATTGGAAGTTAGGGAACCTAGCCATTCATTAAATTGTCTTTTACTCCAGTGATTCAAAGTAATTTGTTTCACTTATTGGCTTTTCTTTAATTGAAGTGTAGTTGACCTACAATGTTGTATTAGTTTCAGGTGTACAACATTGGGAATCTGTAGTTCTGTACATGACCCATTAGGCAGTGTTCACCATGGTAAGTGTATTTACCATCTGAATTTGTTTCATTTACTGGACAATATATTTGAGTATCTACCGTAAGCAACTTTGGAGGATACAAAAATTACGTAATTGTAGGTTTGTTTGTTTTTTTAATGCAAACTAGGTACCATACTTACGTAGGTTGCTTTATTGTATTAAGTTACCATAGCGGTTGTATGCAGTTGTTACTTTTCCTCTTTATTCATATATACAGGAGAGTAGAATAAAACTTGCAATTTAAAGAAAATTGTGAAGTGAATATTTGTGTTGTTATCACTCAGGCCAACAAACCAGGATTGCCTCCTCTGTACCTCTCCTTTTCCTTGCTCTTGTTGATATACATCCCCTTTTGTGGAAGTAGTTAATACTCTAACTTATTTTTTAAAAGATTTTGTTTATTTTTTGGAGAGAGAACCAGAGAGAATGAGTGGGGGAGGGGCAAAGGGAGAGAGAGAAGCAGACTCCCTGCTGAGCAGGAAGCCTGGGATCATGACCAGAGCTGAAGGCAGACACTTAACTGACTGTACCCTAATTTTTTGACTATTATTTTCTTGCTTTGCTTCATAATTTTGAATCTCAAGTTACCTATTCATAAACAATATAGTTTTCCTGGTTTCTGAACTTCATGTAGTATTTTATGTGATTGAAAAAATTGAGTTCGGGGGACCTGAGTGGCTCAGTTGGTTAAGCATCCAACTCTTCATTTCTGCTGAGGACATGCTCTCAGAGTTGTGAGATGAAGCGTTGTGTTGTGCTCTGTGCTGGCATGGAGCCTGCTTAAGATTCTCTCTCTCTTTCCCTCTGCTCCCTACTGCTCTCTCAGTAAATAAATAAAGTAAATAAATAAAGTAAAATAAAATAAAATATTCAGTTCAGCATTTGTGAAATTTGTTTCAGGTTGTTGTAATTAGCCATAGTTCATTAGATTTCATTGTGGTCAAGTATTTTATTTTATGATTACATACTATTTATTCATTCTAGTTTTTTTATTTTTTTTAAAAGATTTTATTTATTTATTTGACAGAGATCATAAGCAGGCAGAGAGGCAGGCAGTGAGAGAGAGGAGGAAGCAGGCTTCCCGCTGAGCAGAGAGCCCCATGCGGGGCTCAATCCTATGACCCTGGGATCACGACCTGAGCCGAAGGCAGAGGCTTTAACCCACTGAGCCACCCAGGCGCCCCTTTTCATTCTAGTTTTAATGGACATTTAAGTTTATTTTGTTTCCTTGCTATTATATAAACAATTTGATGGTGAGTGGTCTTCTACCTATTTCACATTTGCAAGTGTGTAGATGTTTCTCTAGAATTTGTAGGAATGAATTTGTCAGGTTGTGAGGTATGCACGTGTTCAACTTTGGTAATGGCAAAGTGTTTTTCAGAATTATTATGTTAATTTATACTTCAATGAAACAGTATTTGAGTTTTCATTGCTTTACATTCTTTTTTTTTTTAAAGATTTTATTATTTTTAAGTAATCTCTGTACCCACCCAGCAGGGTCTTGAATCCACAACCCCAAGATCAAGAGTTGCAGGCTCCACTGACTGAGCCAGCCAAGCCCCCCTCCATTGCTCTACATTCTTAATGCTTGGTATTGCCAGTCTGAAGGGTGTATCTCTAGATTTTAACTTGCATTTCTATGATTGCTAATGAAGTTGTACATCTTTCATAGTTTCTTCGTATGATGTGCCTGTTCAAGTTGCTTGCCCGATATTTTTCTTTTAGATGGTTTTAGCTTTTCTTACTGATATTTAGGAATTCTGTATTTGTTTTGGATGCTGGTCCTTCAGTTATACCTTTTACAAGTATCTTAAGTTTTTGGCTTGTTATTTTACTCTCTGTGGTGCCTGTTGATCAACAGAATTTCTCAGTTTTAATATAGTTGAATTTATCAACTTTGGCTAGTGCTTTTGAACCCTTTTAAAGAAACCCTTTCCTGGGCTACATTACAGTAGATGTTCTCCATTATTATCTAAGAGATTTTAAGTTTTAACCTTTCAAAAATTTGCTCTTTATCTGGAATAGATTTTGTGTATAATGTGAGTTCTAGTTTCATTTTATTCCCACCCCAAATGGATACTTGATTATCACAACATTGATTTTGAAAAATTTATCTTTTCTAAGCTGATCTCAGTGCCACATCTGACATATATTAAGTATCCATCTTTGTGTAGGTGCGTTTCTGAACTTGGCCCTCTGCTGTATTGGTCTGTCTATTCCTGAATGTGTAACACACTCTTAACTACTTCTAGCTATATAGGTTTTGATATCTGGTGAGGCAAGTCCTCCCACATTGTGCTTGTTCATCAGGAGAGTCTTGGCTGTTTTTGGTCATTGCACTTTCATATATATTTTAGAATCACTGTGTCAAATTCCACACACAGACACACACATTAAATAATCCAATGTAAAAACAACATTTGGGATTTTTAGTGAGACTTAATTGATTCTGTAGATTAATTTGGGGAGAACTGATATTTTTCCAACATTGAGTCTTATAGTCTATGAACATGGATATCTTTCCATTTCGGTAATGATTCATAACTAAGTCTCATTTAAAAAAAAATAACGAATTCTCACTTTTTCAGTAGATGCTTTGTCCATTATTTGTTAGATTCCTGAGCACTTCATATTTTTGATGCAATTTTAAGTAGTGATATCTTTAAAAGATTATTTTCTAATTGTTACTTGCATATAGAAATATGAAACTAATATCAATTTATATCTGTTTCTTTTTTTTTCTTTTTATTCCCCTGTCATACCTTTCATCCCAGTGCCTTATTCATTCCATAACTAGAAGACTGTATCTCCCACTCCACTTCACTCATTTTGCCCAACCCCTAAATCTCCTCCCTCTGGCAACCACCAGTTCTTTGTATTTATGGGTCTGTTTCTGCCTTTTTTTGTTTGTCCATTTATTTTTTACATCCACATATAAGTGATACAATATATTTGTCTTTCTCTGTCTGATTTATTACACTTGCATAATACTCTCTAAGCCCTTCCATGTTATTGCACATGGCAAGCTCTCATTCTTTTTTATGGCTGAGTAATATTCCATTATATGTATGTACATATACATGTATATACACACACAAATACCACATCTTCTTTATTCATTCATCTATTGATGGACACTTAGGTTTTTTCCATATCCTGGCCACTTGTAAACAGTGCTGCCCTAAACATCGGGATGCATATATCTTTTCAAATTAGGGTTTTGTTTTCTTTCTTTTGGGTAAATACCCAGTAGTAGAATTATTGGATTATATGGTATTTCAGTTTTTAATTTTTTTAAAAGATTTTATTTATTTGACAGAGATCACAAGTAGGCAGAGAGAGAGAGGGGAAGCGGGCTCCCCGCTGAGCAGAGAGCCTGATGCAGGGCTCGATCCCAAGACCCTGAGATCATGACCTGAGCTTAAGGCAGAGGCTTAACCCACTGAGCCACCCAGGCGCCCCAATTTTTAATTTTTTGAGAAACCTCCATACTGTTTTCCACAATGGCTGAACCAGTTTGCATTCCCAGAGAGTGTATGAGGATTCCTTTTTCTCTGTATCCTCTCCAACAGTTATTTCTTGTCTTTTTGATTCTAGTCATTCTGACAAGTACAACACGGTATCTCATTGTAGTTTTAATTTGCATTTCCCTGATGATTAGTGATTTGAGGCACCTCTTCATGTGTCTGTTGGCCATCTGTATGTCTTCTTTGGAAAAATGTCTGTTTTCGTCCTCAATTTGTAGAAAATTATAAAATTAACAAGAGTTTATAGATTCTTTCAAATTTTCCATGTACCTAATTATGTCATATGCAAATAAAAACAGTTTTATTTCTTGTTTCTAATCCTTATGCCTTTTATTATTTTTTCTTGGCTTCCTATGCTGCTTAGGATCACCAGTATAGTATTGGTAGAAGTATATAGGGGTCATCTTTATCTTGTTCCTGATACCAAAGGAAAAATATTTAGGCTTTCCCCATTAACTATACTGTAGGTTTTTATAGGTACCTTTTTATGAAATTGAGGATGTTCTCTTCAATTCCTGGTTTGTGAAGACTCCTTTTGAGACATGACTGAATATTGAATTTTTGGGGATTTCTTAAAATATGGTTGATTATATTAATTGGCCATCTGATAGTAATATTGGTTTTATCTTTGCTTTCCTGGGATATGCCTCACTTGGTTATAGTATATTATACTTATAATGCTGGGTTTTGTTTGCTAATATTTGTTTGGAATTTTTGCATACAAGTTCAGGGGTAAGATTGGCTTATGATTTCTCTTTCTAGTCTGGTCCTTGCCAGAATTTTTGATTTGAGAGTTATGCGAGCTTCATAAAAATAATTGGGAAGAATTTATTTAAGATTGGATTATTTATTCCTTGAGTATTTGGGAGAACTTGTAAAGCAATATGGCTCTAGACTTTTCTTTATGGGAAGATTTTTTATAATAGAGTCATTGTATTTTGTTTTATTTTAATGGGACCACTTAAGTTTTCTGTGTCTTGAGTAAGTTTTGCTAAGTTACATATATTTTTAGGATTTTTTTTCAGTTTCATCTTTATTAAAAAATTCACTTAGTATTGTAACATTTGCAGCATTTGTAGTAGTTTTTGCCCCCTTTGTCATTCCTGATCCCTTTCTTTTTTTTTTTCCTCATCATTCTTGCCAGAAGTTTGCCAGTTTATTATTTTTTAGGGGGCCAACTTCTGGCTTTGTTGGGCCTTTCTCTCTTCTCTTAAAGATTTTATTTATTTGAGGGGGAGAAAGCATCAGCAGTTTGGGGAGGAGGAATGGACAGGGGCAGAGGGAGAAAGAGAAGTAGACCCATTTAAGCAGGGAGCCTGATGTGGGGCTCCATCCCAGGAGCTTAAGATCATAACCTGAGCAGACATTTAACCAACTGAGCCACCCAGGTGCCCTGGACCTTTCTAATATACATTTTCTTTTATTTCTCATTTCTATTACTTCCTTTTACTTGTCCTGGGTTTACTTGTCCTGGGTTTATTTTGCTATTCTTTTTCTATCTTCTTGAATAGATGATATTTGTTTTTTTCTGTTATACCTATTTAGAGTTATAAGTTTCCCTGTTAAGTATTGCTTTAGCTGGGGCACCTGGGTGGCTCAGTGGGTTAAGGCCTCTGCTTTCGGCTCAGGTCATGATCCCAGGGTCCTGGGATCGAGCCCTGCATCGGGTTCTCCGCTCAGCGAGAGGCCTGCTTCCTCCTCTCTCTCTCTGCCTGCCTCTCTGCCTACTTGTGATCTCTGTCAAATAAATAAATAAAATCTTAAAAAAAAAAAAAGTATTGCTTTAGCTGCATCTCACAAGTATTTTTGAGTCTAGTTGAAAATATTTTCTATTTACTTATTTGTCAAATGGATTATTTAGGACTGTATTTTATTTTTATTTTTAAAAAAGATTTTATTTATTTATTTGAGAGAGACAGCGCAAGCTGGGAGAGAGGCAGCTAGTTATCTTTTGTGACATGACAAGTTAAGCCCAAAATGTAGTGGCTTATTATCATTTACAGTCTTTGTGGGTCAGGAATTCAGGAGCATTTCAGCTTGTCAATTCTGCCTCAGTTCCTTTCCATGTGGATTTTTCCTTGGACCTTTTTTCTTTTTTTAAGGTTTTATTTATTTATTGAGAGAAAGTGAGAGAGCGTGTGTGTGAGTATGATCAGGAGGAGCAGCAGAGGGAGGAGGAGAAGCAGGGAGCTCAATGTGGAACTCGATCCCAGGACTCCGGGATCATGACCTGGGCTGAAAGCAGATGTTTAACTGACTGAGCCACCCAGGCGCTCTCCATGGAGCTTTTATTATTTATTTATTTATATCTCATTTTTATTTTTTAAAGATTTTATTTATTTGACAGAGAGACACACAGCAAGAGAGGGAACACAAGCAGGAGGAGTGGGAGAGGGAAAAGCAGGCTTCCTGCTGAGTGGGGAGCCCAATTCAGGGCTCCATTCCAGGACCCTGGGATCATGACCTGAGCTGAAGACAGACGCTTAACGACTGAGCCACCCAGGCACCCCTCCGTGGAGCTTTTAAAGTGTTGTTCTGGTTTGAACATTGGAATTCCTGAGGAAGAAAGTGCTAGGTAGAAGCCATGTTACTGTTTATGACCTAACCTCAGAAGTCATACAGCCTTACTTTACTGCACTTTGTTGGTGGAGACAGTTAAAAAGGTCCATCCAAGTTCAATGGGGAGAGAAGGTGTGGAAGGGTGTGAACATTACCTTGTATAGGGGTATGTGGGATGGGATGTATGTTGGTGTTAAAGATACCATTTGTTAACTTCTAGTCATCATTTTATTACTGATTTTTGGTTGCTTTGAAAGAACACGATGTTAAGATTTCAGTACTCTTTCTTTTCTGGATCTCCAATTTATATATCTATTAATTTTTCTCTTTTTCTTAAATGTTTCTTCACTTGTTTTTCTTATGTTTTTCCTGTTTCATTATGGGTATTTTCTTCCTCACTGTTCCATTTTATTTTTAGTTTTAATTGTTGTTTTTTACAATTTTAGAAGTTGTTTCCCCTACTTTCCAAGTCATTTTTTATGGTTCTTGTTCCATTCAAATATTTTCAGTTTCCTTTATTGCTTTAAACATTAGTAAGCAGCTATTTTATGTTTTGTGTATAAACATTTCCAATATCTGACATTTTTGTAGATCTGTTTCTAACCTTTATTTGCTTGCTTTCATTCATGATGTTTTGTTTTCTTTGTGCTTTGTCTAAATAATGCCTTTTCTTGGAACATTATTTGTGACATTTGCACAGGCATGTCCTAAATGCCTGTAACCTGTTTTTGTTTTTGTTTTTTTGTGAAGATTTTATTTATTTATTTGGGACAGAGTGAGAGGGAGAAGCAGTTTCTCCACTGAGCAGAGAGTCTGATGTGGGACTCGTTCCCAGGACCCTGAAATCATGACCTGAGCTGAAGGCAGACGCTTAACCGACTGAGCCAGGTGCTTGACCTGTTTTGTTTTGTGTTGCCATCCAGGTGATGTGAATTAGGGTCACAAATCCGTGTGTGTAGGATAGTGGTAGCTTAAGTGGTGGTGTGTCTTACTATTACAACTTAAGGCAAACTGCTCTGTGCCACCTGGTTTTATAAGGTTGCAAGCTAAGAATGGTTTTTATTTTTTATTTTTATTTTTTTAAAAGATTTTACTTATTCATTTGACAGAGATCACAAGTAGGCAGAGAGGCAGGCAGAGAGAGAGGAAGGGAAGCAGGCTCCCTGCTGAGCAGGGAGCCCAAAGCAGAGCTCCATCCCAGGACCCTGAGATCATGATCCGAGCGGAAGGCAGAAGCTTTAACCTACTGAGCCACCCAGGCGCCCCTAAGAATGGTTTTCAGATTTTAAATGATTGGAAAAAAATATTTTGTGACATGTAAAAATTATATGAAACTTAACTTTCAGTGTCCATAAATAAGTTTTATTGGAATGCAGCATGTTCATTTGTTTATTGTCTGTGGCTGTTTCCAAGCTACAAGAGTCGAATAGTTGCATCAGAGATCTCTGACCTCCAGATCCTAAAGTACTTATAGCTGTCCCTGTACTGAAGAAGTTATAATTTGACAGGAACTCTCCTTTTCCTTTACAGTTTAGTGCCAAAGCAACTTTCATTATAGTTCTTAGGGTATGGGTTGGAGTGGAACAGCTTTTCTTTGGTTAATTTTATATGGGTTCCAGTTGTATGGTATAGGGCCTCCTATCTGACTTACCTACCTAGGGTGGGCCCTGGGCTTGGCTTTTATCTTTATGAGACTGGAATAATCAAAGCCCAAGTTTGGCTTTGGTTAGGGTCAAACTTGGCTTCAGCACTCTGTTTTCCTCTCTGAATTCCTGCCCTTTCTTGTTTTGGCTTTATGATTCCCTGCTATCTTGTCAGCTTTTTGATACTTTTAAGAATATATATTTTCTAATTTATTTGGTTTTTAAAATCTGTTTTCTTTCAAATAATTGACCATATTTTTGGATATTATTTTTTGATTATGAAGAAATTAAGTTTCAGAGAGATAGACTAGCTTGCCCCAAAGTTATGTTACTAGTAACATAGTAGTTACTAGTAAGTAGCAGACAGAGACTTTGGCTTTGGAAAATTTATTCATCATCTAGAGTGTGAGCACTTAGGATTGCAAATTCTTTCCCATGGTCCCAATACAATACCCCTCCCCTTCGTTGTTCCCAGTTACAGTCTTAAGGATTTCATTTGCTTGGGCCATGCAGGAGAAGTCTCAGTTACAGAGGACAGGAAAGGCGTAAAATACTCAAAAGCTATTTGGTGAGAGAAACTAATACCACATTTGGATACTAGAGAACTTAGAAATATTGAAAAAGAAATGGAATTTTTGTTGACTATATAAACGGTGATAAAATTGAGCAAATTTGCCACATTAACAAGTGAATCAAAGTTGAAAGTAGACCTTTTAACTGTGCATCTACTTTGTAAGAGTCGTTGTTTTTTAATATCCAGTATCACATTTATCTTCATAGCAACTGTGAGGTGATGATGATGGTGATTTCTTTTAACAAGTATACAAACTTTTAGGGAAGGTGGTTTATTATTTATCCAGGACTGTACAGTTAATAAATGCTAAAAGTAGGATCTGAACCCCTGTGTGACTATAAAGCCCATATTTTCTCCATAAAGTTATGTTGCAAAAAAGGAAAAAAGTCACAAGATAATTAATGGAGATTTTATGAAAATGTATGGTTAACATTTCTGTACTTGTATGAGAATCCCTTAGGCTTTCATTTAGAGGTTAGACTTATTTTATTTTATTTTATTATTATTATTTTTTTATTTTATTTTTTAAAAAGATTTTATTTATTTATTTGACAGAGATCACAAGCAGGCAGAGAGGCAGGCAGAGAGAGAGAGAGGAGGAAGCAGGCTCCCTGCCAAGCAGAGAGCCCGATGCGGGACTCGATCCCAGGACCCTGAGATCATGACCTGAGCCAAAGGCAGAGGCTTAATCACTGAGCCACCCAGGCGCCCCAGGTTAGACTTGTTTTAGATAATTCAGGTAAGTATTTGGTTTCTAAGGTCACATGGATTAGAAGCAGCAATGAGAACATAGGGACATTTGTAGGTTGTTAGGCTGACAGCATGGAAAGCTTTTCTATGAACTAAAAGTAAGCCAATTTGAGGATACTGAGATAGGGACGGAGAACCATGCTTATGTATATCTGTAGTTTCTATGAATACCACTATCATATAAAAATTGACATTCACTACGAGATTTCCAGGTTCTTCAGAAATATGTAAGTTATATTTAGTACATACTCTGCTTAAGGAGAAATAAAGCTAGGAATATCTTGTGGAAATAATTTCATCCAGAGTATTTGAAAACGACTTCTAATCCTTAAAGAGCTGAACTTCCAGTGCATTTGAAAAGTTGGATTTCGAGAATGACTTCTCAAAAATTCATAATAGCTGCGATTTTACTGGTGTATCAATAAGTAATTCATAACTTGCTTTATAGCTAATTACTGTGCAGTAAAATAATGGTTAAGTTGCACTTTGACATAAAACTATTAGCTTCTTATCATGAATTACTTATTCTTCATAAGTTATTAATTTAGCATTGTTATCTCACAGCATGTCAAAGTAGAGATAAGATTGTTAGGAATTCCACTTAAAGTCATTGGCATAATATAGTTTTTGACACATAGTGAACGAAGCCACCTTTTTATTTTTTTATTTTTTATTTTTTTTTAAAGATTTTATTTATTTATTTGACAGACAGAGATCACAAGTAGGCAGAGAGGCAGACAGAGAGGGGAGGAGGCAGGCTCCCTGCCAAGCAGAGAGCCCGATGTGGGGCTCGATCCCAGAACCCTGAGATAATGACCTGAGCCGAAGGCAGAGGCTTCAACCCACTGAGCCACCCAGGAAGCCACCTTTTTTTTTTTTTTTTTTAAAAGTTTTTTTTTTTTTAAGAAAGACCACAAGTAGGCAGAGAGGCAAGCAGAGAGAGAGAGAGAGAGAGAGCGGGAAGCAGACTCCCTGCTGAGCAGAGAGCCCGATGCGGGACTCCATCCCAGGACGCTGAGATCATGACCTGAGCCAAAGGCAGCGGCCTAACCCACTGAGCCACCCAGGCGCCCCGAAGCCACCTTTTTAAAAGGACCAAAACCCAAGAAAACTTTTAAGATTAAACTTTTCTGTAAGTGGTCTGGCAATATTGTGTTGAAAAAAATCAAGTTCTTGAAGGAATAAAAGTGATACATTTTTCTATGATGTGTTGCTTCTTACTGAGGCAAAAAGGCCATATTTGATGAGTATTTTAAAGCATTAACTTAGTTGTTCAGTGTACTATTCTAATTTTTTTTTAAGATTTTATTTATTTATTTTTGTCAGAGAGAGAGAGAGAGAGAGCGAGCGAGCGAGCACAGGCAGACAGAGTGGCAGGCAGAGGCAGAGGGAGAAGCAGGCTCCCTGTCAAGCAAGGAGCCCGATGTGGGACTTGATCCCAGGACACTGGGATCATGACCTGAGCCAAAGGCAGCCGCTTAACCAACTGAGCCGCCCAGGCATCCCTGTTCTAATGAGAGTCCCCTATTCTAATGAGACAAAATTTTAGGCTTTATTCTTCAGTAAGTTGATAAGGGATACTCTATTCTCTGAACATACCCCTCTTTTGGGAATGCTGTTGCTTTGTAGAAATGCACATTGTTGGTCAGAGAAGGGAGATTGGATAACTGGATAAATGAGCACAGACTTATTAATGTAAGTAGAAAAGTCAACTCTTAGCATACGCTTTATTGATGGAAATCCACAAAGCTGGAATCTTTTTAGATAGTATTTGAAGAGCAAAGTTTTTCACTTTGGTAGCTACATAGAGTCAAACATCGAATTTTCCCAACTCAGGGGAATAGCTATAAAAGATAGCCTATTGGTGTGAACAATAAGATAAATAA
This sequence comes from Taxidea taxus jeffersonii, assembly GCA_003697995.1. Classification (NCBI taxonomy): domain Eukaryota; kingdom Metazoa; phylum Chordata; class Mammalia; order Carnivora; family Mustelidae; genus Taxidea; species Taxidea taxus. Next base: position 19,299 of record ML102348.1, on the reverse strand, counting down.
TAGAAAGCAACATGGTGTTGTTTTGTTCATGGACCAGAAGTGCTCTCATTGGTTGGTGATACTTCTGAATGCCTAGTGTCAGTAGTGCCCAGGCTGAGAAGTATATGTGAAGCAAATGGTAAAGGGCTGGATTGGAGGTGGGGAGGAGAAGGTGTCAGAGTGGCAAGTGGCAAATATGTCAGACTACATATTTGATAGTGTGTTGGAAAGCAGATGTCTGACTTTTCATAAATAAGAGTAGAAATCAGAAATGATCACAGTTGAGGGGTAGAAGAGAAAGGAACTTGAGTATGATATTTCAAGCTCTGATAGAAAAAGAAAGCCATACGTATATGAGGCACAGAGGGAGGGCATTGTCAGAAAACTAGAGTTCGTATCCTGTAGAGTTCATTATAATATAGTATCAAGTTAAGGTGTATTAGTAATTGTGTACTAAAGACTGCTGAATAGCTGTGTTAGTTTGATAGGGCTGTCATAACAAAATACCATAGACTGGGGCACCTGGGTGGCTCAGTGGGTTAAAGCCTCTGCCTTCAGCTCAGGTCATGATCCCAGGGTTGTGGGATCGAGTCCCGCATCAGGCTCTCTACTCAGCAGGAAGCCTGCTTGCCTTCCTCTCATCCTCTGCCTGCCTCTCTGCCTACTTGTGATCTCTGTCTGTCAGATAAATAAAACATTTAAAAAAATACCATAGACTGAGTGGATTAAATAACAGAAATTTATTTTCTCATAGCTTTGGAAGTTGAAAGTCCAAGGTTAGGGTGTTGGCAGGTTTGGTTTCTCCTGAGGTCTCTCTCTCCTAGGCTTGCAGGTGGCTACCTTTTCCTTACATGGCCCTTTTTCTCTGTGCATGTGCATCTCTGGTGTCTCCCCCCCCCCCCATAAGGACACCAGTTTTACTGGATTAGGGTCTGATGATCTCATTTAACCCTGATTACCTCTTTAAACATCCTATCTCCAAATATAGCCACATTGGGGATTATGGTTTCAACATACAAATTTTGGGGTAATACAGTTCAGTCCATAATAGTAGTATAAATCCAAACCAGCAGAACAGAATAGAAACTAAATCTTGTCTAGAGAAAGCCAGGGTGGACGAGAATAAGAGAAAAGACGAGCATAGGATAGTTTTGATGGATTGGTACATTGTTTATTCATGTCATGATAGCATATCTCAGATCAGTTCTTCACATATTTGGAGATAATGGATGCTGTTGAATGTTGTATTATAGTATCTATCAGGGTGTCAGACCCTATGCTAGGTTTTTTGTGGGTTTTTTTGGTGGGGGAGCTAGAAGTCAGCTAAGTAGAGAAAGGGGAGGGTACAGTGGAAATACTGAAATCATTGTAGGGATAGAGATAAATAGAAATCATCAAATAGTGCTTGTTCCTTGCCCAATCATGGCTGAGCAATTTAAAATTTTTTATAGATGTGGAAATATTTACAGATAAAGATCTGTGTCCAATGTTAATTTATGCCAAGGCTGTTTGTTCTTAAAGATTTAGAAGAAGTTTTGAAGTTTGAATTAAGAAATTCATTAAAAATTATATTTTCTTCATTTGTACAGATTGAAAAGGTGGTATTCTATTAATTACTTAATAGCATTAACAAATTTGTTGGTATGTCTGTGTGCGTTATGCTTTTCTTTCCTTCTCATTTCTAGTGAAGGTGATATAAACTATATGGAGCATGCTCAATTTTTTATCTTTTTCTTTTTTCTTTTATTATCATTTCTTAAAGATTTCATTTATCCTTTTGACAGAGAGACACAGCGAGAGAGGGAACACAAGCAGGGGGGGTGGGGGAGGGAGAAGCAGGCTTTCTGCCAAGCAGGGAGCCGGATATGGGGATCCATCCCAGGACCCCAGGATCATGACCTGAGCAGAAGGCAGACGCTCAACAACTGAGCCACCCAAGCACCCCTCAATTTTTTATTATAGCGTAGGAATGTCAGGTCATATGTAAATTTTCATTAGTTAATTTTGGATTTCAGCTTTTATGAGTAAAGGCCAGGTGATGTAAGGGAAAGTTTTTGTTTGTAGTTGTTCTTGTGCTGCAGGGGTAGAGTTGAGTAGTTGGCAAAGAAACGATAAAACTTGCAAAGTTTAACATATTTATTGTCTGGCCTTTTACAGAGAAAAATTGCAGAGACCTGCACAGATCATAATTAAATGCCAGTGAATAGTAATGCAAGTTAAATAACTTGTTCTGGGTCACACAGCTACTTTGCTTTTGGCTATTGTTTTTCATAACTTTTTGGAGAGCCTTTTAATTTCAGCAAACTGTGGTACCAAATTTACATATTACTTGTCATTTTGGTATTTCCTTTTGGTTACATTCTGTTAGTAGCACCTCTATTCCATCTATAAAAGTTCTCCAAATTGAGGAAGCATATTGTATATCATGCTGCTTTGTTGTTGTTTGTTTGTTTTAGCTCCCTAGGGAGCTTTTGCTCTAAAATCAATGCCTTGGTGAACTATTGCTAAACAGTTAGTCCCAGCCCTAGTTCGTGTATTTGTTTCAGTCAAATACATGGTTTCTGTGGTTCTTCCTAATCTAAATTTTTTAATATTTTTATGAGACTGTCATTGATACTTTAGATTCCCTTGAGGTATGAAAATAGTGATATGTTGGCTCTTTAGAATAAATTTACTAGAGCCGGGGGTACACTTAAATCTAATGGCTGTAGCCAAAATGCTTTACTTGGCTATGATTTTTTTTCGTGTTCCATGGACCCTTATTACAGTGGTAGTTGGTTGAGGTAGGTACACTTTCTGATTCATCCCAGTTACAAGAGCCACTTGGAATAATTTTTAAGTATCTGAGGCAAATATTGCAAGTTGTTGTACCTCTTTAGAGGTAAATACAAATTTAGTGAAACGTCACTCTTACTGGGTGGTTATTAGTGGCTTAGCTTTAACTTCTGGAAACAAATGGTTTGCTCTATCTCCACAGTGTCTTAAATATTCATATTATTAGAGAATGATACTATAAAAATAGATTACTAACCACGAATGATTTATAATAAGAAAGATGAGATGTCTATTAATAGGTAGGTAATGGCATATTCAGTAATAACTTATTTATCTCTCACACTAACCCCATGAAGAGATTGGGGTACATGCCCAGATTTAACAAGTTATAAAGAAAAATCAAATACAGAAAGTCACAAATGTTTTCCATGGTTTCAAATCCTGGGAAATTTCTCTATCCTTGTCTGACTTCATTTGCTGCTTCTTGAGATTCTTTTCTTTCATGAGCTTTCACTTGACTGGTGGTTTTCCTCAGCTAAGATGTGCTATCTAAAGCAGGGTGTTTATCCTCTGTTCTTCAGTTTTTCTGTTAGAAAGTAGTGATAATAGTGCTGCTTAGCTCCACAGAATTATTCTAAGATTAAATGACTCAAATGAATAGTTTGGCACATATTAAGTATTCTAAGGGTTAACCATTATTACTATTATTACTAGTACTACTGCTATTTTTACGATGTGTTTTTAAGTCATTAGCTGCTCTATTTTTGACTCCCATTCTTTATCTGCTGGCGGACTAAACAATTCTGACCCATACAGCTTGGTCAAAGTTCTTTTTCTCTACTTACAGTCTCTTTGTATGTGAGTTCATCTAGTCTGATTGCCTAAAATGTCATTTATATGCTGATGGTTACCAGATGTGCCTTATCTCTAGCCTTTTCCTCATTTGTTTTCTGGACTTGTATATCCAGTTGCTTACACGATATTTTCACTTGCATATCCTGTAAACGTTCTAGACTTAACATGGCCAAAGACATACTAAGCCACATTCCCCCCCAAACAACAACAAAAACAACACTAACAAATGAACATGAACAAACCTGTTTTTTTCCATATTCTCCTTTTAGTAAATAGAACCACTATTTAACTAGTGGCTTTCAGTCAAATAAGCCTATGTGTTGTGTTTATTTCCACGACTAATCCATCAGTGAGTGCAGAATACATACCCAGTCTGTCCACTTGTTTCTTTCCCCACTGCTGCTATATTCAACTACCGTTACCTTTTGCCTGGACTGCTATAACAGTCTTCTGACTGGTCTTCCCTGCCGCCTCTAATCCATTCTCTCTCTCTTTTTTTTTTTTTTTTAAGATTTTTATTTATTTATTTATTTGACAGAGATCATACGTAGGCAGAGAGGCAGGCAGTGAGAGAGAGGAGGAAGCAGGCTCCCCGCCGAGCAGAGAGCTCGATCCCATGACCCTGGGATCATGACCTGAGCAGAAGGCAGAGGCTTTAACCCACTGAGTCACCCAGGCGCCCCTAATCCATTCTCTTTAAAGCAACTGGAGTAACCTTTTGGAAACAAATTAGTAATACTATTCCTTGTATATATAAACAACAGAATAAAACAATATTCAGAGATTTCTTGTTACATTTAGAATAAAGTCCTGGTACCATCCAACATCCAACCCCTTTCTACCTCTGATCTCATCTCTCTCATCATTTTCCTTTCGGAATACTTTGTTCCAGCCACTCTAACCTTTCTGTTCTTCAACCATGCCAGATTTATTTCTGATTTAAACATTTTGCATTATCTATTTCTCTTAGCCTAGAGTATTTCTCACATAGTTGGTTCATACAGGTTTCTGACCACCTCATTGAGGCTTCACTGTGTGCTACTGATAACTAAAATAGCATATGTAGTAAGTCCTCTAGTATAATGATAGACAAATGCTGTCCACAGGCCAAATCTGGCAGGTGGCCTGTTTTTGTTCTGAGGACTAAAAATGGTTTTTACATTTTTAAACATTTAAAAGAGCAAAACAAAACAAACAGAAACCCTAAATTGTGACAGAGGCTTTATGGGACCTGCGAAGCCTAAAATAATTATTATCTGGCTCTTTCTAGAAAAAGACCTATGGCTATCCAAAATTATTTTGTTCATTTGTTTCCTTGGTGATTTTTTTTTTTTTTTTTTTTTTTTGTCCTCAGAATGCTTAATTGTAAGAGTTTTGGAACACTGGTTAAATTATCTGGAATGGAGAAATTAAGCAGTAGTAATAAAGGGTACATTGGGATTATTGCTGAAGAGTAGAAAAACAGGACAAATAAAAAATGTAATAGGGACAAAGGCTAAATAAAGTCTGTGGGACATCTCCCAAAGTGGGCAGGAAGAGATGATCTGTTAGAAGGATCTCCTGCCTACGTGATTCTGAAAGTCCTTCAGAATCATCCAAATGGAGGATTCAAATCTGAGTTTAAAGTATACCTGTAAAACTGTTCAAGTGATTAAGAGTATACATATTGAGGGGCGCCTGGGTGGCTCAGTGGGTTAAGCCGCTGCCTTCGGCTCGGGTCATGATCCCAGGGTCCTGGGATCGAGCCCCGCATTGGGCTCTCTGCTCAGCAGGGAGCCTGCTTCTCTCCTCTCTCTCTGTCTGCCTCTCTGCCTACTTGTGTGATCTCTGTCAAATAAATAAATAAAATCTTAAAAAAAAAAAAAGAGTATACATATTGAAAAGCCATTAAATACCTGAAAGATGTCATATTATGGAAATGTGTGCCAGAAACAAACTAGGAGAGTTGAAAGATACTCCTAGGCCATGCTTCTAAGTAAGTGCTGAGTTCTTGTTGCTCAAGCTTAAGAATGGGGCAAGTGATATCGAATCTCAGCATTTTGATGTATATTTTATACTTTACAGTCACTGAGCATATCTGTCTGTCAATAAGACCTGAAAAATATGTGGACATTTATGAAGTTTGTAAGTGAATCATTCCATAGATGAACTCCCTGTTTCTGATTCTTATTGAAAGTTAAAGGAAGAGTGTCCAAAAGAAGGTTATCTTGAAAGAACTGAAGGAATAAAAATTTTTGAATGTGTAAATTAAGGTCTCTCTGCTTTGTTCTTCTATTTACTGCTAGGTGTAAAATAATACATATCCCTATTGTCTTCTGTGTTTCTACTGTCTTATCAGTGTTCTTCCCTGCTCTCTTTTCTACTTCAAAAGCATGATAAGTGGTTTATCACAAGTTATATAATTGCTTATGAATCTTTTTTATATTACTGATTTGTTAGTGGCTGTTGTGAGGTAAAGCCCTTTGTAATGGGGTTTCACGTATTTATTCAATATTTTTTGTGTTCTACTAGGTACCAAACATTGTGTAGTAAATATAAAGACAAATACTGTGCTTCAGGGGCGTCTGGTGGCTCAGTCAGTTAAGCGTCTGACTTTTGATTATGGCTCAGGTCATGTCTCAGGGTTGTAAGATAGAGCCCCACATTAGACTCTGTGCTGGGCGGGGAGCCGGGTTGAAATTCTATCTCTACCTCTCCCTCTGCCCCTCCCTGACCTCTAAAACAAAAACAAAAACAAAAACACTCTGCTTCAACAAGCATATAGACAAGTAAGGGAAACTGACAAATATGGACTAAGCAATTTATTTATTTTTATTTTTTATTTTTTTAAAGGTTTTATTTATTTATTTGACAGAGAGAGGTCACAAGTAGGCAGAGAGGCCGGCAGAGAGAAGGGGGGAAGCAAGCTCCCCACTGAGCAGAGAGCCTGATGTGGGGCTCGATCCCAGAACCCTGAGATCATGACCTGAGCTGAAGGCAGAGGTTTAACCCACTGAGCCACCCAGGCGCCCCTGAACTAAGCAATTTATATAAAGTTTTGGAGTTCAGTGGCTAGGCTGAGCTCAGACATCACTGTTGTAAAGAACCTTTCCTTTGGACTCAGGTGTACCTCCTGGTTTCTATTATTTACCAGTCTTTATGTTAAAAAAAACCTAACATTGAACTGTAGTGGGGTCAGAAGATTTGATGCCCTATATAAAAGCTTATGATTTCATAGAGGAAAAATGACATGTACCTTATTAACTATACCATGAAGCAGTTTGTGAAAGGCAAAGTAGCATAATATTTAGGCACCCAAATCCTAAGGCTAGACCACTGAGGTCCAAATCTTGGCTCTGCCATTGCCTGTAACCTGACGCAAGTGGGCAGTCTCCAATCTCCATGTGGTTCATTCTTGATTTGTAAAATGAGGATATTCATTTTGATTAGGATTGTTATGAGGATTAAATGATTTAAACACATAGTGTTAAGAGTTTGTTGCTATTGTTATTGTCATCATGTTTCTTATTTGTACTAAGTGTAGCATATTGGTTAAGAAATTGGGACTTGGTTTCTAACCCCAGATCATCCACAATCTAGTTTTATCATCTTGGGAACATCATAGAACTTTTGTGGAGTTCATTTCTTCATCTGTAAAAGATGGTAATAGAATACATTTCTTATTAAATAAGGTAATGCATACCACACATACAACACAGTGTCTTATATGTTCTCCATAAAGAGGAATTATTTTTCTTAAAGCTGTGAATGAAAATGTTGTAGACATTCAACGAAGTGAAGTACTGCTGAAATGTAGCACATTCTGAGCTTTATAGGAGCCATTAAATGCATGTTCACTTAATACATTAATTATTTAGCGATTGGGAGCCTAGAGAGAAAGCTGTTTGAAGTACAGTTTTCTTCTTAGAAGGACTGTGGAAGGGTAATTTGATTTGTAGACAAATATCATTAAGCTAGTAAAATGAAATTTCAGGATAAATTACTGAGAAAAAAATCATATAGAACTTTTTTCTAATTACAAATAGAATTTTTGTGTTTTCATTAAGAATTCTAAAGAATTGTAGGATTTGTATTCTGTCAAACTTTGCATTGTATAGTAATTATGAATAAACTTATGAGGTTTTCTACAGAGTAGAAAATTTGCTGAGTAAAACAATATAAAAATTTTTCTTTGTAGCCTTAAAAGATTTTTATTAGAATGAGTAAACATTTTGAGGCTTTTGGAATTTTATTAATTTAAGTGGATAAAAAGCACAGAAATGTCATAATTACACCATCCATATTATATTGGTTTATTAAGAAAAAATCTTATTTACAAGCACTAGAGATCTGTCTTGTAGAGGGAGAGATGTTAAATTAAGATTCATGTTTTGGTGATAGTCTAGTCTCCACATGGTGTCATAGTAGAATGGCAAAAAGTCAGTGTATTTTGAAACTGTTAAAATAATGTACTTAAAGAATAAATCTTTGGATTATTATTTAAACTACATGTTAATTTTTATACTTTACCCAGGTATTTAGTGATTATAGTAAAGTGTAATTTTGAGACATTCTCAAGTTATTCAGTAATAATGCAATACTGGACTGATCATCAATATATTTTTTTAAAGATTTTATTTATTGGGGTGCCTGGGTGGCTCAGTGGGTTAAGCCTCTGCCTTTGACTCAGGTCATGATTTCAGGGTCCTAGCATTGAGGCCCACATTAGGCTCTCTGCTCAGCAGGGAGCCTGTTCCCCCCGCCTCACCCCGCCTGCCTGTGATCTCTCCCTCTTTGTCAAATAAGTAAATAAAATCTTAAAAAAAAAAGAATTTATTTATTTATTTGACAGAGACACAATGAGAGAGGGAACACAAGCAGGGGGAGTGGGAAAGGGAGAAGCAGGCTTCCTGCTTGGAAGACTGATGTGGGGCTCCATCCCAGGACCCTGGGATCATGACCTGAGTTAAAGGCTGACGCTTAATGACTGAGCCACCCAGGCGCCCCTGATAATCAATATTTATTACTTGGAATACCACTTTAGCTTCAGATAACCAATCTTATTAGTTATGCTAAAGTTTTTCCTTTTTTTTTTAATTGCAGATACAGTAAAATGCATGAGTTTTCAGTTTTCACAGTTTAAAAATTTATGTATATACCTGCTTATCCACCACTCAGATCAAGTTAAAAGACTGTTTATAAAACTCCATAAGGCTTCCTTTTGTGCTCTGCTTCCCTCTCCTAAAGGGAACTCTGCTTATGAAGTTTATAACCATAGATTTATTTTGTTTGTAAATGTCACATAAGTTGGATAGCTTAGTTTATATCTCTCTGTATCTGTCTCTTCTCACTCAGCATTATGTCTGTGAGTTTTATGTTGTTGTGTGTATCAGCAGTTTGTTATTTTTTAATGCTGTATTGTATTCCACTTATTAATTTTTATTGTCGATGCAGTTTTAATTTTTTTATTTTTTGGCTATTATTTTGTGAATGAAGTGGCAGTGAACATTCTCATACATATCTTTTAGTGGACATAGGCCATTTTGGTGGAGGTTGGTAGTTTCCCATTGTGATTTTGATTCTCATTTCTCAGATGTATAATGAAATTGTATTTGTCAACTAACACTGCTAAGCAAACAACTTGAAAATTGCAAGTGGTGTACAACAATAAGTATTTATTTGTTGGTCATGATTTTGTGGGTCTGCTGGCAAAGCTCTGCTTTGTGTATCTCATCTTCCTACTGGGACTAGTAGGCTAGATAATGCATGTTTTCACAGTGGTGGCATAAATGTAAGAAAGCCTAGCTAACTGGGCAAGTATACTTTGAGCCCTTGTATATATCATGTCTGTTGACCTCCAACTTTCCAAATTAAGTCATGTGCTTAGTCCAGTTCAAGGGATGAGGAGGTGTATACTCCACTGGACTTAAGGATAGGTAGTGAATAGTGAATATTTTTGAACAATAGTCTAATCCACCACAGATGTTGAATTATTTTTCATATCCTTATTGGCCATTTGGATATCCTCTTTTTTTTTTTTTCCAAAGATTTTATTTATTTATTTGACAGAGAGAGAGAGAGAGGTCACAAGTAGGCAGAGAGGCAGGCAGAGAGAGAGAGAGGGAAGCAGGCTCCCCGATGAGCAGAGAGCCCGATGCAGGGCTCAATCCCAGGACCCTGAGACCATGACCTGAGGTGAAGGCAGAGGCTTAACCCACTGAGCCACTCAGGTGCCCCTGGATATCCTCTTTTCTTAAGAGCCATCTTCCATGTATATTGCCAGACACACTTATTATAGCAGCAAAATTCATTAATTGCTTAGGAAAGAAATTTGATTACTTGCTCATTTTCATTCATTAATTAATTTTAAAAAAGATTTTATTTTTAAATAATCTCTACATCCAACATGGGGCTTGAACTTACACCCCAAGGTCAAGAGTCACATGCTCTATCAGCTGAGCCAGCAGGTGCCCCTACTTGCTCATTTTTATTTTTATTTTATTTTTTAAAAATATTTTATTTATTTATTTGTCAGAGAGAGTGAGCACAGGCAGACAGAGTGGCAGGCAGAGGCAGAGAGAGAAGCAGGCTCCCTGCCGAGCAAGGAGCCCGATGTGGGACTCGATCCCAGGATGTTGGGATCATGACCTGAGCCGAAGGCAGCCGCTTAACCAACTGAGCCACCCAGGTGTCCCACTTGCTCATTTTTAAAGCCAGACGTTGTTGACATTATTGTTGAAAACAGCCCTTACAGGAAGTCAGATAAAGTGTGTACAGATGAAAATAGATGAGAAAGTTGGAAAAAGAGGAAAAAAGCTATTAATAAAATGACTGCCTTAAGCAACAAAAATGATTCCTAAAATACATGAATTAATACATATGTGAATTTGTTTATTTGTTCAACAAATATAGTTTCCCATCATTTCCTATGATGGAAAAGACAAATCTTTTACCTTTTAGTGGGGAAGTCTTCCAGTAGACAAAACCCCCAAATAAATAGTAATATAATTCTAGGTAGTATATCAGGTTCTCTGATTAAAAATAAATCATGATAAGGACAATAGAGCGGGGAAAGATGGTTATTTTAGATAGGGTAGGAAAGAAAATCCTCTCTGAGGAGTTGGCATTTGAGCAGAGACCTCAGTCAATTAAAGAAGGTCCAGGTAGAGGATGCAGGAAGGAAATGTAAAGGTCTGAAAGCAGGAATAAGCTTAAATTCAGAAAAAGACCAGGGAAAGATGAAGTTAGACCACACTAAGAAGTTGCAATTTTATTTTAATTGTGTTATGGAGAGCCATTAATGGTTTTGATAAAAGAGTGACATGATCTATCTTTAAAAAGGGTTGACTCCCCCCTTTGGATGTAAAATAGACTGTAGTGGAGCAGTGATCGATACAGGCATATCATACTCTCTCACTGGCAAAAACATGGTTAGATTCAGGATACATTTTATTTATTTTTTAAGATTTTATTTATTTATTAGAGGCAGAAGGAGGAGAAGAAGCAGGCTCCCCACTGAGCAGAGCAACCCCACCCCCACCCCCAAACATGGGTGCTTGATCCCAGGATTCTGGGATCATGACCTGAACTGAAGGCAGATGCTTAACCATCTGAGCCACCCAGGTGCCCTGATTCAAGATATATTTTATTTTATTTTTTATTTTTTAAAATATTTTATTTATTTATTTGACAGGCAGAGATCACACCTAGGCAGAGAGGCAGGCAGAGAGAGAGGAGGAAGCAGGCTCCCTGCTTATGGGGCTCGATCCCAGGACCCTGGGATCATGACCTGAGCCGAAGGCAGAGGCTTTAACCCACTGAGCCACCCAGGCGCCCCAAGATATATTTTAAAGGCAGACCAGTAGTACTTATTGTTAGATTGGATATTGAAGAATTTCCTTATGCTGAGATTGGAAAAATTTTTTAATAATGCACTAGGGTAACCTAACTGCTATTACTAAACGACCCCCAAATATCAGTGATTCTACACAAGAAAATTTTCTTATTTATATCAAAGTCCAAAGTAGGGGGATGGGGTGAATGTGGGCACTCTTCTCAATGTGGTCATTTGGGACCCAGGATTCTTCCATCTAGTGGCTCTGTATCTCATAGGACCTTAGAACTTTTCCCTAGATCCTCTCCATTTTCTAGCAGACAAGGAAATGCAGGTCCCTCATCCTTTTAAGGGGCTTTTATTGGTTCCCCTGAAGGGATGTATGTCACCCCTGCCCATATACCACTGGCCAAGGATTCAGTTGCATGGTCCCATATAATTAACTGCAAGGAAGGTTGAGAAATATAGTCTAGCTGTGTGCCCAGGAAGAGGAGGAAATGGGTCTGTAAAAAGAGTATTTGGAGACTTCTGGAAAAAAAAAAGTTATTGTAAAATACAATTTGTCAAGTTTAAAAATAAAAATATTTATGTATCTAAATGTTACATATTTATTTGTAAGTTTAATTGTAAGTACTAAAAAATGAAGAAATATGAATATCAGCTCTTGAACACCACTTTCTCATTTTTATATAATAAGTTCAAAATGTTTAATAGCTCTCATGACATTTACAGCTGTATACAAATCAGTATTGTTTTCTCAAATGGACCCTGCCTTGATAGTAGAATGTTTTCCTTTCATATGTACTGGTGAGATTTTTGCTTTGAATTATTTTCTCTACCGTGAAATTACATTTTTATTTTTTAGATATGAATTTGCCTTTTATTCTTTTATTCTCTTGTTACTGAATGGTAATATATGATCTTACTAACATTCATCAGTAGATCCCTGTGATAAAGTGAGTGTAAAGAGAAAGGATACTTCTTTTTTTCTCTTCTTCAAAAGCAACCATAAACATTTTTTGAGAATTAAATTTTATTTTTTATTTTTTAAAGATTTTATTTATTTGACAGAGAGAGATCACAAGTAGGCAGAGAGGCAGGCAGAGAGAGAGAGGGAAGCAGGCTCCCCTCTGAGCAGAGATCCCGATGCGGGACTCGATCCCAGGACCCTGAGATCATGACCTGAGCCAAAGGCAGCGGCTTAACCCACTGAGCCACCCAGGCGCTCCGAGAATTAAATTTTATTAGCACACAGATGTAAAATATGGCACTAAAAAAATCTTTAGTTTTTTTTACCTTTTTAACTGAACTTCTAATTTATTTATTTATTTTTAAAAAGATTTTATTTATTTATTTGACACACAGAGATCACAAGCAGGCAGAGAGGCAGGCAGAGAGAAAGGAGGAAGCAGGATCCCCACTGAGCAGAGAGCCTGATGCGGGGCTCGATCCCAGGACCCTGGGAGCATGACCTGAGCCGAAGGCAGAGGCTTTAACCCACTGAGCCACCCAGGCACCCCTAACTGAACTTCTAATTTAAAGTAAGCTCTGTATTCCCTAACTCTGTTTTCTTTCTTCACCACAGTTTCCCTCTATAATTAGTTTCTTCTAACTCAGGCCAGTGAATAACAGCATAAGCTGGCCAATTCTGAACCACACCCCACCAACCACAGCAACTGTCTCACCACATTGTTTCCCTCTCTTAGCATATACTTTTGAAATAACTACTTTGGGATAAGGAAAAAAAGTATTAATTTTCTTTATAACAGATATAGCAATGTGTAATTGCTATATAAGTGCCAGTTAGGGGCTTGACTCTTCATATGGATTGTTTAAATTATTTTATTCTCCCAATCAGCCATTTATCCATAATCTTTTTATCTGCTGGATGCCATCTTTATCATAAGGTAAATTTTCATAGATTTCTTTTGCTCTTTAAGCCTTAATTTGCTAATTTGAAAGGTATTAGTTTGTTCCCTGTCTAGATTTCCTATTCAGCTCAAATGAGGTAATGCACATCAAACTTACTTTTAATGAAACTATAAATGGAAATTTTGAAGATTAGTCAGAAGTCTAATATTTTTGTCTTTTTTTATGTATGTATGCCTTTATATACAATTTTGTATTTTAAGTTTTTTTCTTTTCTTTGTTTTATAAAGATTTTATTCATTTATTTGACAGACATAAGCAGGGAGAGAAGCAGAGGGAGAGGGAGAAGCAGACTCCCCATTGAGCAGGGAGCCCCATGCAGAACTCGATTCCAGGACCCTGATATCATGTCCTGAGCCGAAGGCAGATGCTCTGCCGACTGAGCCTCCCAGGCACCCTATTTTAAGTTTTTTCATTTGACAATATATTGTACGTCCCTTACCGTATTTCTGCATGCCTGGCAATATAAGTATCCTTCACATTCCAAATCTGTTTTATCCAGTCTTCAGTTTGGATAGTGAAATTGGATGTTGAGGGTACTGCTCTGTTTGAATCTATTTGGTTCCCCAAGTTTGGAAAACAAATAGCATGATTGTTTAGAAAGTATCTGAAAGTTTATTTAAATATGTTTGATTCCTGAGTTTAGACTGTGAAATTTTTAGATATCAGTAATTTGAATAACAAGGGATAACTGTATTGTCAAAGGGTATTGCACTGAAATGCTACCTATTGTAGTGGGTTCCTTTGATTGGAGAGAACAGAAACCCAACTCAGAGTGGCTCAGGATAAAAGGAATTGATTGTCACACTTAACAAGGAAGTTCAGTGGTGGAGTTTATTTGAGGCACAGCTAGATTCAGGAGCCCAAACAGTGTTGATGAGGCTCTGCTCTGTGTATTCGTTCATTTTCTTTTATTGCACAGAGGCTTCTTTGCATTTAGGAAAGATGGTTGTGAAAGGTTGCAGATTTACATCTTTCCAGGTAACCAGCCCAGTAGAAAAGAAAATGCTTCGTTCCTAATAGTTGAAGAAAAAGGCCAGGATGGAATTTCAGTGAGCAACCACTGTTGCCAGGGGAAATGGAATAAACTGATGAACTGGGCCTGGGTCACAACTAATACTCCCCTTTCCCCCTAACTGGGGGATGAGGTCAGTCCATTCAAACTGTCAGATGACAAGGGAGGTAGTTCTTCAAAGGCAAACACAGTATTGTACTTTCACTAGACAAAAGGGCCAGGCTAAACTGGTTAGCTGTCCATGTACCTGTGTTATAGTGTATTATAATTTCTTCCACACCTTTTCTTTAGTTGAAGTACTACAAAATGTATTTTCTCTCAGTACCCAATTTGACTTTTACTTGGCATTGACCTACTATAGGTAAAATTGGGCTTCTGTATACTATCTAGTGATGAAGATCAGCTAAGGTGCACTTTTGTCACATCTTACCTGAAATCTGTTTCTCAGCCTTTTTTTTTTTTTTTTTAAATTCTTGAAGAGATAGAAATAGTGTGTTTTTTACTTTCTGAGAGAGGCACCTATCCACCTTGGACCTGTATCTCATTTAGTCTTGCTTACCAAAGAACACTGGCTCACCAGATAGACTTTCCATTTTCTTTAGTTTTCAGCGTCTGCTTTTCTACTTGAAAATTTATAGCTATTTATAAATATTTGTATTTATATTCTATTTATAGCTATAAAGACATGCTCCTCTAATAAGTGATTCACTCATACTTTTTTTTTTTTTTAAAGATTTATTTGAGAAAGAGAGAGAGAGGGAGGAGGGAGAAAGAGAGGGAGAGCAAGTAGGGGTAAGAACAGAGCTCCAGAGAGGGACATGCAGACTCTGCTGAACTTGGTTGGAGCCTGATGCAGGCCTTGATCTCATGATCCTGAGATCATGACCTGAGCCAAAATCAAGAGTCAGTTGCTTAACTGACTGAGTCACTCAGGTGCCTCTCACTCACTTCTCCTTTTTTTTTTTCTCTTCATAGCAGATTTGACCATTGTCAACTAGTTCGCTTGCCAATCTATCTTCTGCCACTCTTTCCTTAACCTCTTACTTACTTCCTACTTTTCAGAGTCACCAGTTATATCCAGAGACTTTTGTCTCAGGTGTAAACCTAGAATTACAGTATTAAAGGGTTAAAAGGCACCTAAGAGATACTTAATTCAACTTTCTTTTTTAGTTTTGCTTGGTGTGATTTTGTTTATACCAATTTTTTTTTGTCTAGAATTTACATGGTATACATAAATTTTTTTTAATACTTTCAGATCTTGTATCCTCATATAATAGATGTGTGTCTATTGAATACAGCACATAGTGGGATTTTAAAAATCTGGTGGCAATCTTTGTCTTTCAACTGGAGCATTTACATTTAATATAGTTACTGATGTATTCTGTCCATTTGTTCCATCTTTTCTAACTCTCTCTAGGACTCCTCCTCCTTTCTTGCCTTCTTTTGAATTGATTTTTTTTTAAAGATTTTATTTATTTATTCGACAGAGAGAGAGAGAGAGAGTGATCACAAGTAGGGAGTGAGGCAGGCAGAGAGAGAGGGGGAAGCAGGATCCCTGCTGAGCAGAGAGCCCGATGTGGGGCTCCATTCCAGGACCCTGGGATCACGACCTGAGCCAAAGGCAGAGGCTTTAACCCACTGGGCCACCCAGGTGCCCCTGAATTGATTATTTTTTAATCATTCCATCTTTTTCACACTGTTAATTGCAGAGTTATACTTTCTTCCATTTTTTTTTCTAGTGGTTACCCTAGAATAGGGGTCAGCAACCTTTTTTTTCTTTTTTAAAGTTTTTATTATTTATTTGACACAGAGAGAGAGAGATCACAAGTAGGCAGAGAGGCAGGCAGGGAGAGAGGAGGAAGCAGGCTCCCCGCTGAGCAGAGAACCCGATGGGGGACTTGATCCCAGGACCCTGAGATCATGACCCGAACTGAAGGCAGAGGTTTAACCCACTGAGACACCCTAGTGCCCCAATCTTTTAAAGGGCAACCTAGTAAACTTTCGGCTCTGTGAGCCATGTGGTCTCTGTCATTATAGTGCAGAAGCTTCCACAGATAACAGGTAATGATATAAATTACAAATAGAGGATTAGGTAAAGTCATCCAAGTAGAAGAGCACTGGGTTGAGACCAGAAACTGGGAGATTTTTTTTAAATTTTCATTTTATTTATTTATTTGTTTATTTATTTTGGTTTGAAAATGAGGTATGGAAAAGGAGTTCTGAGAGTGAGTCAGAAAAGCAGTGGGCCTATCAGGAAGATTACAAGAAAAATAATTGTCATGTGAGGGCAGTTTGAAGAATGATAAGATGGCTTTCTAGGTCAAATGCTATAGTGTGGCATGTTAAGATCAGGATTCAGAAGAGGCGTTTGGATTTGGCAACTTTATGGTAATATTAGGGTGACATTTTCAGAGACCATTGGCAGAGCTTGCTGTGTGGGAAGAGTGGTATAGGGGTGAAAAGTGGAAAGATAAACTGTTGATTCTCAAATACTATTTTTTGGACAAGCAGCAACAGAACTGCATAGATTTCCCAACCTCAGAACCATTATTGGACTTAGAAATGTGTATTTTTAAAACATTGCCCAGGGGCACCTGTGTGGCTCAGTGGGTTAAAGCCTCTGCCTTCAGCACAGGTCATGATCTCGGGGGGGTGGGGGATCTCGAACCCCTCATCAGGCTCTCTGCTCAGTGAGGAGCCTGCTTCCTCCTCTCTCTGTCTGCCTGCCTCTCTGCCTACTTGTGATCTGTCTGTCAAATAAATAAATAAATAAAATATTAAAAAAAAAAAAACATTGCCCAGATGATTTTAATAAACACTAGTGGTTTGCCATCAAGATTATTTGTGAGTGATATCTTGAGGCAACCCCTCTTTCCCAAACACAAAGCAATGACTGATAACGTAAAAAGAAAAAACCAAATTGACATAAATGGAGCACAAAACCAATAAGCATTTCTGTGTTTCAGAAAAGCAGTAGAACGAACACAAAGTAGTGAGTACAGCTGTGGCTGGCACCCTGAAGATAAAGCAGCCGAGGTTTGGGTTTCTTTGACGTAATGGGGAGGTGTTATTGGAATTGGGCTCATTGTTGGAAACCATGGGCCAGGATGGATAGGGCTCTTCTGTTACAAAAAGATACTTCTGAGTTTATTTCTAGGGCCTGCCCTATTGTACACCTTTAGAATTCAGACTATAATTATGCAGTGCATCTACTGGAATGATGTAGGGCCTATCCTGCTTGGGTGTAAGGAGTAGCTTTGCTGGTAACCCCTGCTATTAACCATAGTTTATATGAAGCCTTCTTATACCTAGGGATTCAGAAGAACACAAATAGCCTTCAGCTACGAACCTGCCATTTCAGAGCATATTCTTTTTTTTTTTAAGATTTTATTTATTTGATAGATCACAAGTAGGCAGAGAGGCAGGTAGAGAGAGAGGAAGGGAAGCAGGCTCCCTGCTGAGCAGAGAGCCCGATGTGGGGCTTGATCTCAGGACCCTGAGATCATGACCTGAGCCGAAGGCAGAGGCTTAACCCACTGAGCCACCCAGGTGCCCCTCAGAGCATATTCTTAATGTTAGTGCAGGACAGATCTCCTGATTTGAGCAGACCCATTGTATGAAAAATTTTATGAGATAACTGGGGATATTGATCCTGACCAGTAATACTAAAAATTGTTAATTTTTAAAGGTGTGATTAATAGTATTGTGGTTATGTTAAAAAAAGTAAATAGTAGGTTCTCAGTAAATGTTTGCATGAAAAACAAAATTTCCATTTTCCAGAAAGTACACCTGTAAATCCATATTTTCAAACAAATTAAGCCATCTAATGCTGAAGATATGAAATAAAATCCGAAGAGCAACTTACTCTGGATGACATTAAAATACTAATCTGAAAATACCAAATTTTATATTTAGTATTTTCAAGGAGATGAGTAATATCCCTTAAATTAAAACAGTTATGGCATTTAAGGTAGAAAAAGATCAGGTGGATATGAAAATGACAGAAAATTTATAAGTGAAAACTAGTGTAATTTAAAACAACAGCATGATATTGATAAATGGGAGGTCAACAGGATGTCTGTTTTCCAGTATCAGTCTATGAAATTAGTGTAGTGTCGATCAAGATGTCATATGGTTTTTTCATGGTAGTGAACATGCTGATCTTAAAATTCTTATGGTAAAAAGTCAAAGTAACATTAGAGAAGAACAAATTGAAGTGATATGCCCTTCAGATACCAGAATTTATTATGGTGTGCCTGGGTAGCTCAGTCCGTTAAGTAGCTGCCTTTGGCTTGGGTCATGCTCCTGGGATCCTGGGATTGTGCCCTGCGCAGGGCTCCTTGTTCAGTGGGGAGTCTGCTTCTCCCTCTTCCTCTGCTCTGCTCATGCTCTCTCTCACTCTCCCTCTCTCAAATAAATAAATAAAACCTTAAAAAAAGCCTTATGGAACTATAGTAATTAAGATAGGTTCAGGGATGGACAAGTAGAGTAGTAAAAGCAAAAACGGAACCCAGAACACATGGATATTTATATGGAATTTGCCACATGACGAAGGTGGCATTATAAATCAGAGGGGAAAGATTGGACTCTGATTGTGGTGCTGATAAAATTATTAATCTGAATTGGCATGAAAACAAGAGCCCTATGCAAATAAATTCTATATGGATTAAATACGTAAATGAGAAAAGAACAATTTAGGCCTTTTAGAAGAAAATAACAGGCAGATAACTTTATGTCCTCAGGATGAAGAGGGATTTTTAAAAACTATACCAAGAAATAATGCTATGTAGGCATTGGAGCCAGACTGCCTGCTTCAGATCTCAAGTTTTCACACTCTGGTTATGACT
Source organism: Taxidea taxus jeffersonii (assembly GCA_003697995.1). NCBI lineage: Eukaryota > Metazoa > Chordata > Mammalia > Carnivora > Mustelidae > Taxidea > Taxidea taxus. The sequence goes on along the minus strand of ML102348.1, from coordinate 86 downwards.
TTGGGCAAGTTATATAATCTTTCTATGTTTTCTCATTTGTAAAATGAGGATGATGATGATGATTAAAAAACAAGCCCTCAAAGGAA